>VOPJ01012013.1:0-16185 GCA_014673585.1 Semibalanus balanoides
CAAACAAACAAATGGAAAAGGACTGTGCTGGCAACTTTGCTGTCTTGCCGACATGCTCAGAGGGCCCTTTGACCTCCCTGGGGCCCCTCTGTGCTGGCTAGGGGCCCATTTGGCATTTTAAGGGGCCCTCTGACCTACCCAGGGGGCCATTTTAGTCTGGTCAAGGGCCTCTCTGACCTGCACAGGCCCCTTGAGCTGCCCAGGGGCCCTCTGGTTTGTATGGGGCCCTGAAGACATTGGGAGGGACTTTGTTGGCTGCTTTTTCACCATACCGACATGCTCAGGGGCCTCTCCGACCTGCCCAGGGGCCCCTCTGTTCTGACTAGGGGCCCATTTGACATGTTCAGGGGCCCTTTGACCTGCTCAGAGCCCTTTTGGCTTGTGCAGGGGCCCCTCTATTTCTAACATGTACAGGGCTCTGTTGAACATCCAAGGGCCCTCTGGTCTTTCAGGGAGGGCCCTGGGCCCCTGGTGCTCCAAAAGAACCTCTGAATCACTCTTAACTTGACCATGCTTCAAGTGGTCTTCAGACTCTTAAAGAGCCAATGATACCACACTTCACGCAGTCTTGTTAGCTCGTCCTCCCGCCAGGCTGGTTGAAAAGGGCCCAGCTGCCCATCCCGTGGCGCCAGTCCTGCCCCCTGTGGCAATATTTGGTGTTCCCAGTATTGCTCTACAGTTTGACAAAATGGGCAATAGCCTCCCATCAAACTGCCTGAAATTGTTGCAAAATTGACACATTTCCTGATATATAAATAAAAGTATAAGCAGCTTTTACTAAGGAAATTAAGGAAAGTTTGCTTTAAATCAGGTATCAATGCATGAGCAAGCGAAATATATTATAGGGATTAACTAATAACTAGGGCGGGGAAGTCCGAGTGTATAGCCAAATTGAAGCTGTAAAAACAAACGCGATAATAACGTGTCGATTGCGAAAAGGGGAATCACCTTGGAACCGACCGAACCGACCTATGCAACTTTACACTTCGGTCAAGAAATACAAAAATATCTAATCAGGGACGGCGAGGGACGAAAAACTGACAGAATTGTCGGTATTATATACTGACGTCATAATGACGTCATTGGTCCATTGTCAAAAATTTAGCTTTGGGCTGGTATCGGGAATGCAATATTTTGCAATATTTTTGTTTGTAATGGATAGCCTGTCAAGGTAAGAGAGCATATACAAGATTATTGCAGACATCTGAAATTAATTATTATGACGAAAGCCGAAAGGAAATTGGACGACGGGGCCGGGCGTATCACCACATGGCACATGGGCGTCGTAGGAAGTGGGGAACGGGACACGTCCTCCGCCCCCCAACATTTTAATATTTTTACATTCAGCCTATGGGTGTTTCATGGAAAGTATACTTCAAAATTATCCCCCCCGCAACCTCCAGAAGGTGGCGACCAGAGTATATAGTGGCGACGCTCTTGGCGATCGCTTCATTAGTGACGTCATAGTCCCATAGCAGAGAAATGATCGTAGTATTAGGTTATTTCTTTCAATACAAGAAACCTTGAATTATTGGATTGAGGAGGACCTGCGTGAGTGTAATGTGCAAAGGTTTTGGGTCAATTATAATCGAGAAAGGAGCATGCTTCAAGTGTAAAAGTTTCACATTTTGTATCAAAGTGCTTTCATCCCTGTAAGATAAGAGAAAAATAAGATTGATGGTTTCCACTTGTTTTAGAAGTGGATTTTTTCTACACCGGTTACAGCGCCATTTTTGTAATAGCTGCGTTGCAGTACATTTTACCTATAAGGCTATAAATTAACCTCAACTTCGAAATTCTGAATATGAGATGAAGTGGGTGCACATTTCAGATTTATATGTTATGCAACTAGCATCCTATATGTTTATTATTTGGTGTACATTGACATGTAAATTTACCTATGTTATGCTGGTTCAGGTCATGCATGAAGTGAGGGAAATCTGCATCTAACTTCTGAATGACATTTTTCAAGGCTCTGATCTGCATGGGCTGCTCAGTTTGTTAATTTCATGTCTGGTCATCATCCCATTGTATGTTATTTCAGAAAATAAAGATGGAAGAAGAGGATTCTGACTCTGGAGTGGGAGGTGTGCACAAGAACAAGAATAAAAACAATATCATAGAATCGTCGGATGAAGAATCTGATGGCTCAGAAAGTGATGGTGAGAAATACTGGCCTTCATCCCAGATGAATCTGTATGAATGCGTCAGATGTGTATCCATCACTGTTTCAAGACAGGGGTCAAACTGCCATCAAACTTCATGCCTAGTCCTGTTGAGCTCGATGGTGTGTTGTGTGCCGTTCTATCCAGTGTGCGCCCGTGGTATTTCAAGTGCGATCATCGTGGGTATTGTCTGGTGAGGTGTCGCGAGATCGTGTTCGTAGTGCGTGCGATGAAGTGCGACGACTGTGTAGTGAGGAGGTGAGAAGAGGTCAGAATTGTTCACCGAATTCGGTGTAGGGATATTCCTGGAGATTGATTGCTCTTCCTTCCTTTGAGTCGAAGGGTGCCATTTTTTTCCAGTGCCTGTCTTTAGGGATGGTTATGTCCCTTGTGATGGTACAGTGTTGTGAACTGCTACGAGTGACGATCGTGTGGTGCAGATGCGAGAGGGCTCTCACTGGCCCTTCGGTGTGTGTACAGTGAATCAGCATAGTGCTTAAGCGCGTGCGATCGCGATCCGTAGTGATAGCCTGCATCAAGCACTTACGAGTACGTGATGTATCCCGTCCCTGGTGGCAATGTCCTAGTAGTTGGGAAAAATGGAGGTGTTTGCAGTGGCACCAAATTTCGTGTACAGTTGGTTTGGCATCAAGGTTGCTCCACACTTTGTGTCTAGATTGTGACCTCAGTGTGGATCCATGTCAAGTGCAGTCCACCAGTCACAGTCAGAGTGACATTGCCTTCCAAAAGGTTTGTGATTGTGCCAAGAAGCCCACAGTCTGTTGTCCAAGGGATATTTGAAACTTGCGTAGCAGTTGTTCATAAAGGCGTCATCAGATACCTCAATTCGATCGCTGTGATCGGATGTGTTCGATGGTAACCGGAGTCAGGGTCAATTTTCCTACTCTGCATTATAAGTGAACGATGTGAATGAAATACACTATAGTGTATAAAGTAGTTTGTGTATTGAAGATAGCGAAATACTTCCTTTGGCAAACAATGGTACAAGTTGGATCAGGCAGTATTCTGTCAGAACAATGCATGATTTTACTTAGTTTCTTGAGGTTACCCAGGTGTCGCAAATTGTTTACTCAGTTAGATCGTCTGCAGAGAGGGTTCATCTGAGGGTAATCTGTAGGGGTGCATCAGCAACTGATTTTGTCATAACTCCTTGAGTTGAAGTGAGAGAGATGATGCGATGACGTTAGTGGTATACGATGTCACTGTAGTGTCTGCGTGCTGGGCCGTGTCACCATATGCAGAGTGTGGCGCACCGTACCTGGTGTGTGTCTAGCCGTGAGATTGAACCCCTGAGCTTGAGGTTCAGAGATATAAATTTCTGTTGAGACCATGTTTGATCATCTTAGTTTTCAAGAGCCTCAATGAGACAAACATGATGGGTGTTAAGAATCATTGTATTATCTGTTTAGGGATAACAGTTATTGTTTGGGAGAAGAAGAAAAATTACAAAAAATGACATTTTTGGCCTTGGATGGACCTCTTGGCCTAGCCTTAACGTATTGACCTGAGCTCAAATTGACGAACAACCCATGTGACATCAGGTGTTGTCAACACTGCAGACAACGCCATGTCGGACAGGAACAAACGTAAAACAGTGGTGTTTTCCGAGTTTGTGCTACGGTATCATCAGTCCTGAATATGTGGAGCATGCTTGAAGTGAAGGTCCTTAAACTGGAAAATTTTACCTTTGATGACCAGCTCTGGTGACCTCAATATCGACCTGAGCCCAAATTATCCTGTGTAACATTGAATGTCCAAGAGAGCTTTTGAACGTTCTTTTTCCGTGTCTGTCTAGCCCTTTAAGTTTTCGAGTTAGACAGGGGGGTCATTTTGACCTCCCCAGTCCCCACTATGGTGAAGTTGTCTCGGAGGCCCACCGGGGCGCGGGCTAATCCTGTGGTCAGTGTGATTGCTTTATTCCAATGCAAGAATAGTAGCAGCTGATGGCAGCAGTGTTATGCCATACCCATCAGGTACTCCATCCACACTTTTGATTTGTATTCTACCCTCTGACCACAGATCTGAAACCAACTGCAGGGCCCATGAACAGGCCTCAGCAGTTGACCTGTAAAGGACCTGTAATTTTCAGGCTCTGAATCTATCACAATTGTGCTAATTAGTCAAGCTGCTATTGTATTATGTAACGAAAGACTCTGCTATCAAAACCACTAACATGTCTTCCAAGGCCTTGTTTGTTTTTCGCTTGCTGTTGTAAGTGCCAACTTCAACAAATATCAGACTCGGCGACCAGTGTCATGGGTCGCGATCTCTGCTCCAGATGCAGTCGTTAACCGCTGTTGTTGACTCAAAGGCTGTCCCTCTGTGGTATTCTCCATGTGCAGGCTCTGGCGAGGACGGCTCTGGTGAGGAGGACTCTGGAGAGGGGGAGGACGGTGATGACGCAGGAGAGGACGGGGAGAGCGGAAACGAGACCTCAGGCAGCGGCAGCGGCTCAGACAGCTCTGACGCTGATGCAGATGTCTGTCCCATCTGCCTGTCTCGCTTCAAAGGCCAGGAAGTGGGAAACCCCGAGTCGTGTGATCACAACTTCTGTCTGGATCACATCCTCGAGTGGGCGAAGGTATGTCATAGTCAGTCATGTATGACATATTGCAATTAACGTTGGGAGGCATTCCAGTGTACTTCTTCAGAGTAATTATATCTTGATTGTTTTATTTGTCTACGTCTTTTTTTTTCTTTTTTTCTTTTGATTGTGATGGCCAATGTCGAGCTTTGTAATACAAAAGACAGCAGCATAAAGAATATACATACTCTGCAGTAGTGCTTATTTGGTCTTGGTTAGTTGTTGGCAGCCCTTATGGGCTTTTTATTTCTTCCTTTCTTTTCTATCTTCCTCTGGAGCTCAACAGTAGTGCAGCTGTAGTCTGTTTTAACCACACCGATGCGTGTATAGCATCAGTCATCAAGCTTCCGCAGGCACTCGATTGACCACTGTTCTTGTGTCTCGGTACGCTTCAGAACGTTAACACCTGCCCAGTGGACCGGCAGCCGTTCACGCTCGTGCTGGTAAGAAAGGTGCCTGGTGGTAAGATTATCCGCCAGGTGCCCGTCGACCGGCGAAGCGGGCTAGACGAGCAGCCAGAGGAGGACCCCACGTTCTGCGAGGTGAGAGACGACGACTGCACACACACCGACGTGGGCACGCACGCACCCACGCATACGCACACTACGTATGCGTACACATGCGCAAACGTGCACGCACCCACCAACCAAGCATATTGATGCCTTACTAGACATCACGTTTGTTGTCTGTAGAGTTTGTAGAGGCATAATATCTGAAACAAGAAGCAGCAGCGTCCTATGACGGTAGCCGTAGCACCTGTTGCGAACCCTGAGAAGGAGTAGCAGCTCATTACCTGTCACTGTTCGTTATTTGTTCAGCGGCTGTGACGGCTGTGACGGCTGTGGCTGTTAAGTGAATGTTGTGGACGTCTGTGGTGGTTCTGATGGTGTCTGTCCATGTCAGGTATGTGGCCGCTCTGACCGGGAGGACCGCCTCCTGCTATGTGACGTCTGTGATGGTTCTGATGGTGTCTGTCCATGTCAGGTATGTGGCCGCTCTGACCGGGAGGGAACGCGCCTCCTGCTGTGTTGACGTCTGTGGGTGGTTCTGATGTGTCTGTCCATGTCAGGTATGTGGCCGCTCTGACCGGGAGGACCGCCTCCTGCTGTGTGACGGCTGTGACGCCGGGTACCACCTGGACTGCCTGGATCCGCCGTTGAGCGGGGTGCCCGCCGATGAGTGGTTCTGTCCCGAGTGCGCCCCGCTCAGAGCCAACCCGCGCCTCCTGGCTGCCGAGGTAAATATGCACGGACAACTTCTGTAAGTTTACAGTTTCATAAGTTTGAGAAGTTTTCGGTGCTTCGCTGTGTTGAATCTCTGAAATATGGGTGCAAGCATGATTGATTTCGAACTGTAAGCTTTGTTGAGTGAATATTTGCCATGTGTATGCCGTCATAGTTCAATGTGATACTGCAGTGGTCTAAGGCCTAAGCTCTGACCCACCTTTCTGCCATCGCCAGCCACAGCAAAGCTATCATGCATCCTTATTGGAGAATGTGTCGAGTTTGTGTGGTGCCAACAATGATCATGTAAGACGTGTTGTTTTGCGTTGTCTTTGTTATTCTTAATGGGATTGTGTTCCGCGCCATCAGGTTGGTGTCAGCCAGGACGAGCTTCTGGGCCTCCTGGACGACCCTGAATATGACTCGGAGCTGCCTCTGCTGCGGGCCGGGCCGCGCCAACACCGCTCTCAGCGTCTGGTGGCCCGCACGAGACTCAGCGAGAGGATCTCACGGCTGCCGCGCGGCCGCGCCGTCATCGCCGCAGGCAGCAGTAGTGCGGTAAGTTACCGCCGCTACACCGCCGCCGCTGTAATGCTGCCAGCTGGATACAGGGCGCCCTTCTCGGTACTGAGTTCAGGTGCGGTGTGCCAGTGTTCGAAGGAATGACACAGCTGTTCTGCCTGTGCCGAACAGCTGTGCCGTAAGAATAAAGCAACGCTTTGGCCCAGTGAGGCCATGCGCCATAACGCAACGAGCATAGGTGTTTGACATAAGTTGGAAAGGGCACATCCCGTTCTTCATCCGATTTACCAGACGGATCACCGAACGTCGTCATTTCGTTGGCATACATGTCACTTGTGGCTTATCTGCCCTGCCTTGGAAAGGCTCCACTATGCCTCTGAAGCCTGACGTGCCATGTGACTCCGTAGGTGACGGCTCGTCCGTCTACGTCCACGAGCCGCGGTCGGTCCAGCAGTTCCTCCGCCCGCCGTGCCACCACCACCAAACGCAAGACCACACGCAAGCGGAAGACGAAGAGGAAGACGACCCGAGCCAAGACGTCCGGAGGCAAGCGCAAGACGACGACGCGCCGGAAGAAGAGGAAGGGTGGGAAACGGAAGAAAACGGTGAGAAGTGTGACTGTTTTCCGGTTGGTGAGCGCAGGATGTTTGCTTTGAACGAAAGGTTTGCTACTTTGATCTGCTAGAATCTAAGGTAGCCTTATGCGGTTGTTAAGAGGACTCTTGGGCAAAGATCATGCAATCCCAGTTATTTATGTTTCGTTTATATATAGTAGTAATTAACGGGACCTTTTATTCACAATGACTTTCATGATTGATAGCATCTTCATGCGCACCCTAAGTTTTATACTATCGACCGCTGCTGTCCGTGGCTCCTGTCAGGAATGTGACATTGAACTGCCCTCTGTGTTGCGGTGCCTGTGATCTGTCGATGTGCCTGCTGTCTTCAGCTGCTGACCTGCCCTTCTTTGTTGTCGCAGAAACGGTCACGGCCTGAACCGGACCCGTACGAAAAGACCCGGGAGAATCTGCGGAGACTGCTGGCCATTCGCCGCATGAAGCCAGGACAGGTGCGTAGCGAAGTTAGGTTGAGGTCATGGATGTATTTCTCATTCATGGTTGAGGTCGGGAGAATTTCGTAGTCCGACGGTCAGATCATCAGGTGGCCTGACCAGACTAAGACGCAGACCATCGTTTTGAGCGCAAATTGACCGGAGGAGTGGGCGCGCCCTTAAACCCCAATGAGCTAACAAACAAATCCAACCATCAGGAAACGCCTGGGCTCGCAGCAGTGAAGCCATGTCGAGCTGAATGCTTCCAATGAGTACGTTTATTTGTAGATAATTTGTGTGCTTCATCAATTTCATTTTATTTATCGGAAGAAAACAAAAAAAGTATGCAATGTACAGGAATGCGTTCCAAACACTTTGTAGAGCATATATGACTCATATTTCTGACGTAAGCTTTGACCAAGAAATACAATGTGTTGAAGGTTGAGTATTAGCGCCATATAACTACGAGAGTTCCAGCGCCCTAAACCCCCAGTCGACCACCACAAGTAAGGTAGAGTTATGTGTGGTGGCTGTCATCGGTTGTGTCGGATTTGACAGTGAATTCCGCACCGATGTTAGCCGCTCAGCCTCTGACTCAGTTCCTATTCTCTCCCACAGATGGCGCCGCCGGTGATGCGGGCCGGCCAGGCGACGGGGGCGGTCGGCGCCGGCCCGAGCGGGCCTCTTCGGTTCGGCCTCGTCACCGGTCTGCCCTCTCTGTCCCTGTTCGGCCGCCGTGATGACCTCCTGGCTCTCAGCGATGGCGAGGAGTCTGGTCCGTTTGGCGGTCCGACAGCGGTGGCAGCCCGGCGGCCGATGTCCAGGGCGGAGATTGCAGCCCGTCTGAAGCGAGGACCGTCGTCGGCCATGCGCGCGCGTCCTGTGCCTGCGCACCGGCCCCTAGGCGGCGACGTGCTAAATTCCATCATGAACTCGCAGTCTCTGCTGCATACGCGTGCGTCAGATGTAGCGATCGAACGCGATGGGAGGCTGGTGGCTCGCGCGACGGCGGCGGCGGTGACGGCGGCGGCTAGCCCAACTGGGCGCACAGCCGCCTTGGGCCACGCGGGCGGCGCCGCCAGTCCGCAGTCAGCCGTTGGTCGTGGCGGGGGCGGGGGCAGCGGTGGTGGTACCGGCGCCGGCGCCGGCGGGGGCTCACCTCAATCCTGCTCCCCTCCCGCCGGCGAGAGCGACCCACGCGGTGCAGAGGCGTACGCCAACTACCTGAGAAACAACTCGAGTGGCAGCGGCAGCGGCAGCGGCTCGCCCTCCGACGCTGCCGTTCCGCCATCGATCCCCGCCACAAATGGCCAGAGCGCCGCGCGTCGCCGGCCGCCCACGCCGCCTAAACCTACCCGCGAGGACGAGACGGACCTCTACAGTGACATCGAGCCTCCTGGAGTTGACGAGCCGGCGGATTCCGACGACGCGGACGATGCAGACGGCGGCGCCGCCGGTCGGACGCCGCCGCCGGAGGTGGTGGTGACCGCAGCGAACTCTGCGCGGCGCTCGCCGTCCCCCGCGCTGGCGGCCAGTGACGCTTCGTCGGAAGACCTCGTCATTGACGACGGAGCCGTGTCGCCGGAGGCACGCCGTGGGGTCACCCCACCGGCGGCCAGTGCCGCGGCGGTGCAGGGGTCGGTCAGTGCCCCGCCGCCGCGCAGGAGCCACCTGGCGACGGTGGCGGCGCTGCAGGAGCCGGTGGGTGGCCGGCGGCGGCGGCCCGCGCCCCCTGTGTCGATACCGCTGCTGCCGGCCGGAGCGGCGTTCAGTCCCGTCCGACCGCTGGCCAGAGCTGGGACCGCTGCCGGCCCCGCCACCGGGCGGCCGGCCATCAGTTTCTCCATCCCGCTTCCGTCAGTGGGAGGCTCGGTTCGTCCGGCAGCCCGGCCCTCCGCCGCCCCCGCCCCCGCCCCCGCCCCCGCCGCAGGGGGTCGGGCGGACCTGGAGCGTAGTATGATGGATATGTTCGGTCCGCCGGAGGCCTCAGGAAGTCGCGTGGATCGTGACATAGAGGCCATCTTCGGGGAGTCGCCCGAGCGAGAGCGGCGCCCCGTCATGCGCCTGCTGTCGCCCCCGCCGCTGCCGCCAGGCCCGGCTCCGGAGCAGGCGAAACCAGAGGCGGCGGCAAGGAGCGCGGAACAGGGAGGCATGGGGAAGTGGAGGAGGGTACCCGAGAGCAAGCCAGAAGTAAGCGACAGTGCGGACAAGGTGCAGAAGGGAGGTGCTGAAAGCAGTGGAAAGACTCGTGACAGGAGGGACAGCTTCAAAAATGGCGAATCTAAAGACCGGATGGGGGAAAAGAAAGATGAAGCGCGTGGTAAGGAACCTGCTCCGAAATCCGATAGTCGGAGGGACAAGGAGGGGGACCTACAGCCGAAATCTGACAGTCGGAAGGACAAGGAGGATCTACAGCCGAAACATGACAGTCGGAAGGACAAGAAAGGGGATCTACAGCCGAAATCGGACAGTGGGAAGGACAGGAAAGGTGATCTACAGCCGAAATCGGACAGTGGGAAGGACAAGAAAGGTGATCTACAGCCGAAATCGGACAGTCGGAAGGACAAGAAGAAAGGAGACCTGCAGCGGTACAATGTGCATGCTGTAGTGTCCGAACGTCAGGCCCGGAAATCAGAGAAGAAACTTGCCTCTTCTAGCCGATCGTCGAGTTCATCCTCGAGCTCGTCTGGCTCGAGTTCGAGCTCCTCTTCCTCAGGCTCCGTGGATCGGCGGAGGCAGCGACGGCGCAGTCGGAGCAAGACCGCGCTGAAACGAAAACGCTCGCGTTCGCCTACGCCAAAGAAGGACAAGAAGAAGAAAAAGATTCGGGATTTGTCGCCCGACAAAGATGGAGAGAAAAAGAAGAAGAAAGATGGAAAGAATTCCTTGCAGAAGGAAGTAAAGGGTAAAAAGAAGAAGGGACGTGATAGTTCCCCGGAACCCGAGGAGAAGAGTAAAGCGAAGAAAAATCGCGATACGTCGTCTAACAAGGATGCTAAAACGAAAGCCAAGAAACGTCGCGATAGCTTATCAGACGGTGGAGAGAAGGGTAAGAAAAATAAAAGTCTGGATAGTTCATCAGACACCGATAAGAAAACCAGGCGGAAGAAATCGAGAGAAGATTCGTCCGACAGAGTCGTCAAGAAAAAGCCAAAACGTCGTGAGATCTCGCCACCACCGAAAGCACCGAAAACTTCGATCGACAATGGCGTTTCTGGTCGCAAGACTTCCAAGGACAGAGACCGGGCCAGTTCCAAGGACAAAACGGTCGGCAAGAAGCGTCGCTCGAGGGACCGATCCCCTCTGGTTGGCCGTGGCATCGACCGGGATCGTACAAACCTCGTCAGAGACAAGCGGCAATCGCCGGACCGCCGCCGTTCCCCCATCCGGCGGCGCTCCTCCCGGTCACGTGACCGTGCTGCGGCCGATACCCGACACATCCGGCGGCGGGACGCCTCCCGAGACAAGCTCGACTCCCGCCAGCGCAACTCCAGAGAGCGTGAGGACCCCCGGCGCCGCGATCGCAGCTCTCGGAATCGAGACGATGCCCGCAGTGTGTCTCGACGAGACCCAGCCGCGCGTCGCGTCTCGCCGCGGCGCCGCTCGTCGCGGCGATCCGAGTCGCCCGCGTGGAAGCGGCGGACGCGCTCGCCGATACCTCCGCGCCGCACGCGCTCGCCGGTGCCTCCGCGCCGCACGCGCTCGCCGCTTCCCCCGCGCCGCGACCGGCGGTCGCGCTCTCCCTCCCGGTCGCGGGACCGCGCCTCGCGCTCCTGGTCGCGATCCGACTGGAAGCGCTCGCTGTCGCCGCCTGAGAGCGACGGGGACGACGTCGTCGAGCTGTCGCCGCCGAGAAACGACCCGATCGTCATCACCGACTCGGACGGCGAGGGCGACTCGCCGCCGCCGCCTCGCTCGCCGAAGCCGGAGAAGGATGGCAAGGCTCCCTCGCCGGTCTCGGGTCCGGTGCCGGCGCCGACCCGAGGACCTCAAACCCCGCCCCAGGAGGGTCGAGACTCCGCCCCTCCTCCGTCTCTGCCTCGTGGACCTTGCACTCCTCCAGACGCGGCCTCGGAGCCGGCTCCTGCGCCGCGCGGGCCCAGCACGCCGCCGGAGCCGGCGCCCAGGGACGGTTCGGTGGAGAGGTACAATCCGTTCGATCCGACTCACTCCGGATCGGCCAGTAGTAGCCCGTCGGCGGAGCGCAGCAGTAAGAGGCGGGCATCGGCAGAGGCGGCGGCACGGCCGGAGCCGGCGGCGTCACTGGTGAGTTAGAGGTGGGAGGTGGGCCCTGGCTGGGCAGTGGGCTCGGGTGGGGTCCTGTGTTTGGTCAGTGGGGTGCAGAGGACGGCAAGTTGTGGTACTGTAGTGATGCCATCTGAGCGCAATGCTCGACATAGTTGTAGCAGTATTAGGTTTTATTTATTCTCCAATGTTTATTTTCTTCTGATGCGTAATTTAAGAACCTATACATTATACAATATGCATTTTCTTCCTCTTTCGAGTAATGTTGACGGTTACTATGATAGACATGGTTTGTCCGAATCGTCCAGTGTCTGACTATCAGTCCGACTGTGACCAGTGTGTGACCCTGACTCTGTCCCTGCCCTCGCCATCTCTCACCAGCCCGACGTGCAGAAGCTGCTCGCCACTCTGGCTGCGGTCGTCTCCAACGTGGCCCAGATCGCGCCAGTGCCCGCCCCGCTGCCCACCGTGCCACCTGCCACCGCGCCGTCCCCGCAGCCGACCGACCCCTCCATCGACATGGAGCTCGGCTCGCCCGCCTCCCCCGCCTCGCCAGAGTCGCCCCGCTCGCCCGACCCGGACGACGGGGACGACCTGTTCGAGCCGCCTCGACCCACGGCGGCCGGCAGGGCGGCCTCGCCCCGGTCTGGGTCGGAATCACCGTCGGGGCTCACGTCACGGTTCGATACCCTGTTTGGGGCAGAGGCGTCTAGGGTTGTCAGCAAGGGTAGCAGCCAGCGGCACAGGCATGGCAAGAAGCACCGCGAGGTGCCTGTCAAGAGAGGTGAGTAGCGGGGGGATGCTGGGGTTGCGCCCTGAGGGACGAGCGGTTTGTCGTGTGGTGGTGTCGTGCTCTGACTGCATTTGTGTTGTTATCATCATTATGCATTGGTGACAGTCATGGTTTCTGTATTTATTTGACAAGTCGGTCGTGTACTGGACACGATGAATCTTAGTATGTTTTGACCTGACTTCTGACGTGCGCGTCTAATCGGTTCCCGGGGATAATGACCAGGCACTACTGATGCTCAGAAACTATGTGACCGATCTGGGTCATGTTCTGCACCATGCGATCCGGCATGGTCCAAAAGAGTGCTGCTTATGATTGTATACAGAATTGGTCCACTCTTAAGTGGACCAAATTAGACCAAGACCAAAAACCGTTTCGATCAAATTTGGTTCCACTTAAATTGCACCAAAATGGAATAAAACTCAGGACGACACCTTGGACCACGCCGGATCGAATAGTGAAGGAATGACCCAGATCGGTCGCATAGTTTCTGAGCATCAGCAGTTGTCTGGTTATTGTCCCCGGGAACCGGCTAGGCGCACCCCTTCTGACGCCTCCCGCTGTCAGCTGACTACTGTGTGTCCATCGACCTGTGCTGACTGCTGACCGTCCCCCCTGGCTTTGTAGCGGACAAGTCCTTGTCGTCGGCCAGCCTGACTACGACGGCCTGCAGGTGGTGGACGATGTGCCCAACTCTGCAGTGGAGCTGCTGGTCAAGGAGAAAGGTGAGGATACACTGTTTTATCAGACGGTGACCAGCTGCAGGGCGCAGAGTCTGAGTTTGAGGTCTGATGTCAACTCGAGTATGACGCTGAGGGCCGAGGTTAAACTAAGATTTGTTTGACGTAGTGCATTGCTAATGGTGGCAATGTTCATTGCACAATTAAGTGGAGGTCATAGTCTTAAACAGGACCTACAGAGCAACAAAAGTTGATGTTTAACATATTCTTAACTGCTGTGCCTGAATTTGACACTACACGTACTAACTTGACCACGTACTAACTTCTTCCGAAGTTGTATCCACTGTCATGAGATGTTTAATTCACAACGGTTGCCCCACTGTCATGAGATGCTGTTAATTCACAACGGTATGCCATTTCACTGCGGCCTGAGCTGTTTAATTCACAACGGTTGCCTCGGATGCCAAGTTCCGTTGTCCGTTGTCCGTTTCCGTTTGTCCGTTTCCGCCTGACAGTTCGTTTCCGTTGCCGCAGTTCCTGAAGAAACTGAACCGTCAGGAGCGTGTGGTAGAAGAGGTGAAGGTGGTGTTGAAACCGTACTACCACAAACGGGTCATCACCAAAGACCAGTACAAGGAGATTCTCGGCAAGTCTGTCACCAAGGTAAGTCTGCTCGGATTTCTGCCGTGTGATTATGTGTGATGTTTCCTGGAAAGTTGGTGTTGGTGAGCTGACATCGGTTCCGTGGCCGTGGCTCTATAGCAGCCGATCGGAGCGTCGAGGCTTCTTCTTCTCAGCACGAAAGCCTCGGGCCAAGGCTATAGCATTCTGCGGAACGGCTGTAGTGAGATGCCCTGCTGAGTGTTTGTTTTGATTAGATAAACGTTGGAGCAATGTTTACACTTTGACCATGACGCCATCATTTCCCACTGCAGATTTGCCACAACAAATCCGGCGAGATCAACCCGCACAAGATCCAGTCGCTTGTCATTGGCTACGTCACCAAGTACCAGCACTCCAACCGGAAGGCGGCGCACGGCTCGTCGAGTAAGCGGAAAGTATGACTGGCCGACAGTGATCGGCCACGCCAGGAGAGTGCTACAAATCGTGTCTATTTATGAGTGATTTGCTACTGGGTTTGTTAATCCATTGTTATAGGTTCGCAGTCGCCGTCTTAACTATCACCCATGCACCCGGTGAGTGAAGTCAGTGCAGCGTGTTCAAACGGGAGCGCGGCGTCGCGGATAGGATACTCTTCACTCATTCGTCGGTTTCAGCGGAGCGCGACCGCCAATCAATTAGTGTAGAGGTTCTGTTGATTTGCTCATGTGATCGAAATACACATCGGGAGTCATATTACTAGTGTTTGCGCAGTGTTCTCGCGGCGGTGAATCGTGTGCGAATCAAGACATTGATTTAACAAAGTCTTCTCATTTTGAATGAAGGGATTTCCGAGGTCAGGACCAGCGCTAAGCACTGAGTACTCGGGATCTGACCAGGGGCGTATTGGGGGGGGGGGTCCTGTACCATGGTCCCCAGCGCCCTCGTGCTCCGAAGGAAGGCGCCTTCGGTTCGTGAAAGAAATGCGCCTTAGATTTAGTGAAGGGCGCCGAAGGTGCCCTTCGCTGAATGTGAGACGCGTTCCACTGAATGTAAGGCGCTCCGATACACGTCTTCTGAAGGCGCCCTCCCAAATACTTCCAGAGGTGCCCTCCGATACACCTCTGAAGGCGCCCTCCCACATAGCTCCAAAGGCGACCTCCAATACATCTATCAAAACGCTTTCCGACGTGTCTTCAAAGGCGCTTTTTGAAATACTTCTGAAGGCGCCATTAAACACCTACAAAGGAGCCCTCCCACATACACTCCTATGTACCATCCCATACAAATCTGAAGGCGCCCTCCTACATACCTCCAAAGGCGTCCACCGATGCACCTTGGAAGACGCCCTACCACATACCTACAGTACAGGTTCCAGAGTCGCCCTCCGATACATACCCGATGGCGCCATCCCACATCGTGAAAGGCGCCCTCGAATACACTTTCGGAGGCGTCCTCCAATACATACCCGATGGCGCATCACACTATTCAAGAGGCGCCCGCGAATACACTTCGGAGGCGTCCTATCAATACATACCCGACAGGCGCCCTACAATACATACCCGAAGGCGCCCTCAGTTACGCCTCTGAAGTCCCACATGCCTCCAAAGGCGCCCACCGATACGATACACCTCTGAATGCGCCCTCTTACATAGTTTAAATCACCATCTTCATATACACATCTGCAAGGCCCGATGGCGCCCTCCCTACCTCTAAATGCGTCCTTTGCTGAATGTGAGGCGGTTGGGGCTCTAGTCTCTCAGGGCGCCTCTGAAGCTATTTGGGAGGGCGCCTTCAGAGGGGTAAAGGAGAGCGCCTTTGGAGGAGCTTTGGGAGGGTTTATTCAGTAGTGTTTCGACGGGCGCTTTTGAAGGTATGTGGGAGGGCACTTAGGGGTGTATCGGAGAGCGCCCTTGGAGGCTTGGAGGTGTGTGGGAGGGCGATTTTAAAGTTGTATCGGAGGTGACCTTTGGAGCTATGAAGGATGGCGTATTCAGTGGTGCATCGGAGGGCGCCATTGGAGGTATGTGTTAGCTGGGAGGGCGCCCTCGGAAATGTATCGAAGCCTATCGAAGCCTCGGAAATGTATCCCCGCCCCCCCCCCCGCTCAACATCTTTCGCTGATGGCGCCCTGATGTGGGGGTTTGGCGCCCCTTGGGGGCTTGTCCCCTTGGCGTATTTCTAAAAATACGCCATTGACCCTGACCCAGGGCCTCCTGTAAGGAATTTTAACTGGGGGGGCCACGCAGATTTTCAATGATGGGCAGCGACAAGTGAAAAATGCTGTTAGATAACCCGAGACAA
>VOPJ01012014.1:0-26354 GCA_014673585.1 Semibalanus balanoides
TGGTCCAGTTAAATCATTTTCTCACTGTGGAAAGCATACAATGTCCCTGTTGTGCTAGTCATGGTATAAAGCAAGTAATTTGGACATTTGGACGCTACGACGAATTGAGATATAGTTTGCAGACTCTAATAGACGTGACAATTAAGGTCCAAATAAAAAATTAGCCTTTTGTATTGAGTTTCCCTTCACAAAAACACTATGGCTGCCATGTCAAAATTATCTGTTAAAATTCCGTCGAAATGAACGACTAATCTCCTTAGTCATGTACAGTCAACAGTGTAGAGCAAATGTTCTGTCCACTTCGACACGACCTCTGCCTCTGTCTCTGTCTGTCTATGCTACATCCCATGCAATTACTGTAGCCCTCGCCCCCGGTATTAGGGGCGAGGACAAAAATAATGTTATTAGATTTCACCGCGTGTGGCACCGACAGACAGCACCGATAAACAATGTTGGCATTGAACTAAGCGGGTGCGCTTAACTAAAGCTTTTTAATAATACTTTCTACACTAGCTTCCGGCAGACGAAAAACAAACATCGCCCCAGAGAAATGGAGGGTTTATTCGAATAGTGCACTGAAAGGACTGCTTACTAGCCGTTTTCACGAAGGAATTTATTCGCCGGGCGCATCGACATTGGTTGGTGTCGATGAAGTGGACAGAACATTTGCACTACACTGTACCTCATTATGTCCTCAATATTGTTTCATCAGAACCTTTCTGTGTCATGTTTGTTCACAACTGTGTGCCATAAACAAATTAAGTGGTTTACCCATCACCTCTGAAACCCACGTCAATCACACGAACGAAAGCGAACACACATATCAATTCACCTGATTATAGGCAGCACAGCATGTATGCACGAATGCACACTCTGTAATCGTATACGCCTGTCGGTGAATTCACGTCTGCGTCCGCTTCGTATACCTAAACACAGCCGTGAGTCACCGAACATGTGAAGAAAGATCGTGATACAGACAGGCAGTGGTCGTCTCGCGATGTTAAAACAGACGACTAACGCTGTCTGGCCGTGTTTCAAGGGCACTTCTTATACCATGATTGTTTTTGCACGAAACGCTCGAATTGTTTTAAGTAGAGATGAGCGGTATCTTCTATCTCAAATGAATGGTAGAATGATCTTAGTTGTGTCGTTAGGTGTCCCGGGTGCCTCAAATTAGGATTGAAACGTCGATATGTTAACACTATGCGTTTATACGCCAGTAAGCCGGTACTTATTGCTCTGAATGTGAGGATAATGTTCCATAATCCACTATAATGATAAAACATGCTTTATTTTATTTTACACCTGCCACCATGTCACGGTGATTCTACACTAGGTGTAAGCCACTAATTCAATCATCTCGTATCCATGTTGGTATATCACGTTTATCAAGCAACACAGATTAGTTTCGAAGGACTTGTGTTGTTTTCCCTGATTAAGTTTAACTTGCTTTATGTCTAACATCTGGTCGCTGTGATCAAATGCATGCAAACCTTAGTAAAAGTTCGGCTCACGTCATGCGTAACTCCCGTAATTTGTCCACTGCTTCAAAAGTCCATTCCTGTTTTGTGCAAAGCGCTGTTATGATCATCGATGGCGATCTTGGATCGTATTTCAACGTGAGCACTATCAATGATCTTGGCCATTATTGTTGGTGAGCTGCAGAGTCTGCCCAGCACTGCACGGCTGTCTGACGTTCCAAGACATGGAGAAAAAGAACGGCAAACAACCCGTCGTTCACCCGTCGTTCCGCCGACCTGCTTTCGACCGACGGCCCAGGACAGCGCGACAAGCCGGACGGTGTCCTCTGTTACGGTGCCTGACGGCCACACCCACACCCTGTCTTATGTCCCCCCCCCCCCCTCCCCCACCGGCGCCGGTCGGGTTGTTGCGGGCCGGTGGCGACAGGCGCGCTCGGTCGATATGAGGAAGTTCTGCACCGTGAGCCACCAGTCACGACGAACCCACGCCCCGACCCCTGCACAATCAATGGCGTACCGGCCGCCTGGTTCGCCCCGTTGCAGCGAACCACTCAGGCAAACCTCAGCCCCCCCCCCCCATCCTGTACCGTGAACTGATCGCCAGGACTGATTCATCGAACCCGTTCCTATCCACCTTGTCCGCCCTGACCCAGCCCTGTCCTCTGTCCCACTGTTCCGGCACTATCCACCCTGGCTCTCCTCTCCGCTCTTCATCATCGCTGACTCGCCCCTGCTCCTGACCCGCCCTATCCACCCCATCCCGCTGTCCGGGCCGCTACCCGTCCTCGCTATCATCCGCTGACTCGCCCCTTTGCTCCTGACCCGCCCTATCCACCCCATCCCGGCTGTGCTGGCCGCTACCCCGTCCCTCGCTATCACCGCTGACTCGCCCCTGCCGCCTGACCCGCCCTATCACCATCCGCTGGTCCGCCGCTACCACCGTCCCTCCTCATTCCGTGACTCGCCCCTGCTCCTGACCCGCCCTATCCACCCCATCCCGCTGTCCGGGCCGCTACCCCGTCCCTCGCTATCATCCGCTGACTCGCCCCTGCTCCTGACCCGCCCTATCCACCCCATCCCGCTGTCCGGGCCGCTACCCCGTCCCTCGCTATCATCCGCTGACTCGCCCTGCTCTGACGCCCTATCCACCCATTCCGCTGTCCGGCGCTACCCCGGTCCCTCGCTATATCCGCTGATCGCCCCTGCTTCCTGACCCGCCCTATCACCCCATCCGCTGTCCGGGCCGCTACCCCGTCCCTCGCTATCATCCGCTGACTCGCCCCTGCTCCTGATCCGCCCTATCCACCCCATCCGCTGTCCGGGCCGTACCCCGCCCTCGCTATCATCCGCTGACTCGCCCCTGCTTCCTGGACCCGCCCTATCCCACCCCATCCCGCTGTCCGGGCCGCTACCCCGTCCTCGCCTATCATCCGCGACTCGCCCCGCTCCTGACCCGCCCTATCCACCCCATCCCGCTGTCCGGGCCGCTACCCCGTCCCTCGCTATCATCCGCTGACTCACTGTGCTCGGCCAATAAACGTACCAATTGGCTGCATGATTGCGTACAGCATAAATCAATGAGACACCGCTTACGAGGACAGACGCCGGGCCAGGTGGTCGATATGTTTCCTCAAGGGTCGATGCCCGGTGCCGGCGGCGGCGGCTGGGAGCACTAAGGCGTCGCTGTGATCAGATCAGGACTGGATAGTGGTGTTATTGTGAGAAGCTGGAACAACACGGCGCCGACGACACTCCGCCCAGCCTCCCTGGGACCGGGAGGAGGTGACGAATGGTGGGGCGACACGTACGGCCCCCGGCAGATGAGGCTGCTGTATAAGATGGCCTGCATGCCGCTTCTGCAGAGCTGCAATCTATAGCGACATGCAACTTGATGTGGGATTTTGATGGATGCTGTCGCGGGTAGTATTCGTGCCGAGGTAAGTTGTCCTCATTCGGAACTGCAATCAGCTTATATTTATGCTGCTTCATCGGTTGCTTCATCATGCTTGCTTCATCGGTTTAATTCCCTATTTAGTAATTGGTCCTAATTTGATGTGACGATGCTATTCACTGTCGTCGCAACTCGCAACCTGGACCGACAATCATGGGTTTCCCAAAACTCCCTTGGTAGATTGGTAACTTGACATCTGCTCTCTGGGTAGCCGTCTAGCCGCTGCGTGGATGAATGGGTACGGTGCTGTCGGTTTTATTGAAGCTGCGACTGATTGTCTCGGATCCGAATCTGCTGTCCGAGTTGTTTCTGCTGCGACGTCTGATGAGGACTCGGAGCGAGATCCACCTGTCACCCTGTCGGCCTGTGGTGCTGTCAGTCCAGTCCAGGGCGACATTCCCGTCGCACACACTGTCAGTACAAGTATCCTTTGTAGGTACGAGTCATGGAGACATGCGAGTCCGTAAACCACCAAAGCACACATAACACAGCAAATACGATGACACACGGCACTCTCTCCCAACAGACAACAGCAAACAGCAAGCTATCTGCCTCGGCATACCACATCACATGAGACTCAGAGACTGTAAGAAGCCAACGCAAACGACCGTCCCGTTAGATTGGGCGCCAGCCGAGGCTTTGAACCGACAATTGATGGTCTTAGCCAGCTTGTTATCTTTTTTGTGAAATTAATTTATGTCCTTTGTCGGAGCACCAATCTCCGTCAGGAGCACCAAATGGGCGGCACTTGCGGTGCTAACCACAGGCCTGGCCCGCTTGTGTCGGCTCCAAACCACCAGTGGCACCCTCGCGCCACAGGTTACACTCACATGTCGGACGGTGCCAGCCGGTAATCAGATTCAGATCACAATGTGACCCGAACACGCGCCGGCCAGGGTCGGCCGAACCTCGCGAGTCGCTGAGTTATGAATCACTCATTAGTGACTGCGCCACTGTCACGTAGCACGGCTTGTCTATTCAGGCAGAGAGTTGGAGAAGGGTTGGAGGCATCGTGCTGGCTGGCGTCCTTTATTACCGGGAAATGCAGCCGAATGTGCGAACGGCACGCCAGGCGAGCGAGATAATTGCAGCTTACTCTCTAATGACATTGGCTTACGGTGGAGGAACAGCTGCCACGTAGGACCGTGCGTGAGGATAATGACGCCAGGCTTGGTCAATATTTATAATGTGGTCTGCCTCCCCTCTACCTTCTAAAATCATATTTCGATCAGGGCATGTTCATATTCAGAGTGTCCATGTGTTGATTATGTGAAGCAACGGATAGTGTATGCTGACAATCGCGGGGGTGGAACTTACATCTCTTGGGGAGGACCCGAGCCTCCTTCCCCCCGCCCCCCCAATGATGTTCCAAATTTTAACATTAGGGCCATGGCGTTTGCATGGTAAGAACTGAGTTAAAATCTATCAAAATTTGAACATATAGAGGCCCCCCCCCCGCCCGAGCGATTTCAATAAGGTCCGCTGTGGCTTGTTTCTTATAAACAGAGCTTGTGATTTTAAAGAGCGATTATTAATGTGGAAATGTCGTGTTCAAATAACGAGAGTAAGTCTTTGCGTTATATCGCTGCTGCTTTTCGTCTGTTTCTTTCATCGTCAGCTTCTGGCCGAGAGCATTCCCGGGCAAATTAAGGTGAAACGATTTGGCAATAAATGTCGGATAGTTACATTTTTAGGAATAATCCATTTTAGTCAAGCCCTTCAAGTGGGGAAAAGAGAAAGAGAGAGAGAGAGAGAGAAGAGAGAAGAGCAAGAGAGAGACGAGGAGAGAGAGAGAGAGAGAGAGAGAGAGAAGAGAGAGAGAGAGAGAGAGAGAGGAGAAGAGGGAGCGATGCGAGAGCGAGAGCGAGAGCGAGAGCGAGAGCGAGAGCCCGAGGGAGAGGGCGAGAGTGAGGTCCAACCCGTCCAGTTCCTGCGCCAGGGGGGTGCGCTGTTGAAACCGACCCACTCCTCTGGTCCGTTTTTCCCGCGTAATGTAGACGAGGCTACAGGGCAGGGGGGGGGAGCGCAGCCAAACAGTGAGCGGGCGCGCGGCAAAAACAGGAGGCGGCTGGCGCCTTATGTGGCGCATGCCGCCCTCAATCAGACGGGTGCGGCGCAGGCAGCGGCGAGTTCCCAGGCGCACAGCTGCCTTGCGGACCACCGGCGGCGAAACGGTAAAGCGGCGCTTTTTCAGACCCGGTCCTGCTCCGGAGGGCAAGACAGCGTCAGCCGGGGTCTGTGGAATTGGTCCGGGGTCTGTTGGATTGTCGGCGTCCGTTGAACTGCTGGTTTGTTCATTGCTGGTGCCTGGTGAACTGCCGGCCTTGAGATTGGGTTCTGGAACTGCTAAGTCCTTGTAGGGTGTTGGTTTTGTTGGTGCAAAGGAAAACGGCGGAGGGTACTGCTTTCACATTATATAATACGGTTCACGATGGTTAACCTACGTGTGGCGATCGCTGTCGTTCAGTTCACGCTGCATCCCTGTTCTAATCAATTGATAATACTGAATCCGAAGGCTCTATAATAGTAAAATCAATATTGCCTAGATTTAACTACGTGAGGGATTCACTTCTAGCTTCCTAGTTGCTTCTCTGACTTCAGAATCGTGCCTGTCTCCCGCTGTCGCTTATTAGTCCCCCTCTTACCGGCATGTCGCCCTCTGACAGTTCTCATTGTAGCCGCTGGCAGCACAGACGAGGGTGTCGCTGCCCCTCCCCTGCTGATGGTTCCACTGAGCAGCATCCTGCCGCGGAGGCGTCAGTGATGGGCTCTTCAGCCGAGTGATAAATGACGTCAGGAGACGGCCGCCTGGGCTTCCGCCGTCACCCATAGAAGAGGAGAACAATGAGAGATGTGGGAAGGTGTAACCCGCTCACACAACCCACAACAAGGGATACTATCTGATCTGATGTCGTATTGTCACGAAAGGGACGAGAAATGTCCAATGTATTCAACGTTTGCGTTAATACTTGACAATAATGCAGCAAATAAGAAATACGCCGCGCGCAATGCGCGTCTCACGGATGCTAATAGCGCCACTGAGGGTGCTCCCCTTCGCTCACCCTGTGTACGTTCCGACAAGTGCAGGGGAGGCGTCATCACAGGCGGGGCTGGCCATCATCAGTAGTCAGTAGTCATCGCTCGATAATCGGCGACTGATGATGGCTTCATGCTCGACCAACTGGCGAGCAGTCCAGTCACTGTCCCCTATCATTCAGCTGACGAATAGCTCATCAGAATGCCCCCTTGCATCTGATGTCGCCGGCAGCGTGTTAGAACAGAGGGTGGAGAGGGGCTTCATGTATCATGTCAGAGCTACGCGAGGTCATTTCTTTTTTGCCTGAGGCCGACACTGTTGGAGGGAACGCAGACGGACAGGGCGAGGTTTCACCATATCCGACCAATGCAGATCAGGTCCGAGACTGGATAGACGGGACTGGGAGCAACGGAAGCCCCTTCCGTCGCTACCGACAGATCCAACACAGGCGAGCAGGGGGCGACGCGGCCGACGGGGACTGTTGGACTCAAGGCCACATAACGTCGGACTGTGGGATTGTCACTGGACGCCGAGGGCTCCCGGCACGTCATGTGAGCAGGCCGCTGTCGCTGTCGGCCCGCCAGGACCGATTGTAGCGTCACATGGACGATCTAAGTGAGATGAGTCACCGCAGCAACAAAAACGACTGACTCTGATTACACTGGTGCTCCGCCCCTCACGCCACCCGTGTCCCACCCCTCTCACCACACGTGCCCCGCCCCTCCCGTCACCCGTGCCCCACCCCTCCGCCCGCGCTCCGCCCCTGCCACCGTCCGAGCCGCCGTCCCTCCACCCGAGCTCCCGCCGTAGTAACGCGGTCGGCCGCGTCGGTTCCCCCTTCCCTGGTATCCAATACAATGCCTGACCGGATATGAATCATAATTTGCGATGCTTTTTGCAAATAAAGCGAAATATGTTCGTAAAGGGGGCGGTTTAATCAGCTCGTATCCGAAAAATGTAAAGGGAGAGGAGGGCGGATGTGGGTGCTGCATAAAATTGATAATTGTTGGGTCGTAATCTAAACTTCCGTAGATTAAAGCGCGACATACTAACGCAATGCAGTTTGTCCGGCTCAATTAAATATAGCAATGCATTGAATATGCATGATAATGTAATAGGGGACAGCTGCGACCCCTCCCCATCCACTAAAGAAGTTTGGGGCAAACATATGATTTCCACTCCTCATAAATTTGTAAGAGGCCAAGAAGAAGTTCGATTTTGTTACCGAAAAAATGACCGAGGGCCCCGAGGTGCCCCAAACCCAGCCTGAGGGGCCCTCTAAGACTGACAGGAAGACCTCAGTCGGTCTGAGGGGCCCTCAGTGAGCCTTATAGGGGACTCCCGGAAGGCATGAGACTCTAACATGGGACTGTCCGACGCTTTTTAGCGACCATTTAGAGATCCTGCAAATTTAGTGGCATAAATCCGAGGAAATACCATTTCGCGTTCGCAACATATATATGTTTTGGGATGCGCTTTGGCCGCTGAGGAACCTTTGGCCGAGGGGGCCCCCTGGGTTCATTTTCCCCCATCAGAAAATGCCTTCGGCCGCCATTGGTCCAGAGTAGTTGCTAGAGACGATAGCAGAGTGCAAACCAACCCGGTCCGTCCATTTGCGCAACTGCAATGGAATTGGAATGCTCGGTCTACTTCGGTTCGGTTCGGAGTAATATGCGTAATGAATGTATATGAGAGTGGAACAATGCAAATTTGTGTCAACGACGCATCTGACAGCCAAAAGAACTGCTGGCTTGGATGGGGCAAATCCCATCAGGTCTGATAAACGTCCCAAAAATCTTCAGATTTCGATGCCTTATTGATTAGGAACTGATTGTTTTTTATACTTCTAATGTGAGCTGGAAAAGTTGCGTTGTCTTTAGTCAGGAAATGTGTTAATTCTCGGCAGATTTCAGTCGTTTCGGGGATTTTGGCCCGATGCTTCCTCCTGCACTTGTCAGTATCGAAAAAGAGTACCTATGTGTCTGCAAGAAGTAGGTATGCATGTATTTATGAAAAGCATAAATATAACGCGCAGATAATCCAGCCAACTTAAAGTTTGGCGTCACTGGGCGTAAACATGGTTTCGATCACCAGATTGCCGCCTGAAGGTCAACCCTTGAGAGGTAAACTTCAACCACTATTACGAAGCGCCCTAGTCAGATGCTGTTCTGTGGTGGAAACTCGCTTTTTTTGTCGGTTACTTCAGTCCTCTTGAACACGCATATCGCACACACGATAATAAGCGGGTGTAGTTGAATGATTTATCGATACATGCGTCAATGCCTGCGGCCTTGTGGTTGGGCGTTACTGGAGGTATTTTGCATAAGGCTGAACAATGAACATCTACTGGTGCGTGCGTGTGCGTGTGCGTGTGCGTGTGCCGTGTGCGTCGCGTGTGCGTGTGTCGGCGGTGGCGGTGATGCGTGTGCGTGGTGCGTGTGGCGTGTGTGTGTGTGCGTGTGTATGCGTGCGTGTGTGTGTATGTGTTGATAGTTCTGTAAATGTTTGCCCAGCTCCTCCAGAACTGGGTGATCACTCAGCCGTGTTTGAAATGTCTCGGCCTGGGCAGCTGGCTGCTCCTGCGGTCGCAAAGTCTGTATTCCGGCTTGCGGTAAAGGCAGACTGTTAGCCTAGCACTTCCCGGTGACGCTGCAGGGCTGGGCCAGCCAGCAGGCATGCTCCGCTTCCCTCGCGTTATCTATTAACGCCCCGCCGCCGCCGCCGCCGCCGCCGCCGCCGCCGCCGCCAACACCGCCGCCGCCGCTGCCGCCGCCGCCGCCGCCGCCGCCGCCACCAACACCGCCGCGGGCGGTGTGGTGAGGCCGCCCTGCAGTCGGGGTGCGCCCCACAGCAGGGGTGACGGCGGAACAGGGACAGAGACCCGGTCGGCACGGTTCAGTAGCTTCCGACGAACGAGGAGGGTCCTGAGCTGTCCGATCATTAATCTGCGGTTTAGCGGGGCAGCACGTGCCGTGGACCGCTGGCAGGACCGCGGACCGCGGCGGTCCGTTGGCGGGACCGCGGTGGAAGGGACCCTGTTGGTGGTGAGGTAACCCAAGACGTTGGATTCTGGCGTCGCTGGCTGGCCGCGGAAACGTGACAGCCGTGAACTGTCCGCCACACGCGGCCGGCCAGGCGTCAGTCTTCACCCGTCTGATGTCAGACTGATGTCTCTCTCAACCCGTCTGATGTCAGGCTGATGTCTCTCTCAACCCGACTGATGTCTCTCTCAACCCGACTGATGTCCGATCAGTTTCGCCCCAGCTGCCTGCTGTGGCAACGCTAAGAGAAAATACACCCGGAGCGCTGACCGCACTGAACGCACACTCAATACACATAACACACTACACTGCGCACTTCCGTGGCTGATACCGTTCAATGAGTTGCGCACGTGATAGTTCCTAATCGTCAGCGTTACCGAAACAGCCAGCTGACATGTGATTCAGGTAGCTATGGAACCAATCGATGTGTATTAGCCGTCCTACAAGAACTTGACGGTAAGCCGTAAGTTGTAAGGATTCTAAAGTTGGTACATGCTTGTTTGCTGGTCAAAATTATTCCCAATATAACTTACTCGCCGTGGACACGTTAGTTCACCGTTTCCGTGCTCACTGTCCCGTCCGATCGTATGACGTCATCCTACTCTGCCCGATATAGCCTACGGCCTCTATGTGTGGCACTGCAGCGGATGTAGCCTGTTGTGCTCATCACACGCCGGGCACAGTCAGCCCGAGAAAAGGCTTCGTCGCCACATGCCGCAGTGAATGAGCGACGCTCCGGCCTCTGTTGGCCTATGTGCACGGGCGTTTGTATGCGCATGGCTGAGATGTCTCTGGCCTGCGTCGTCGCTAGCCGTGGACCAGGTGTCAGCGGTAACGACCTGTGGGATGACCCTGGATCGAGCGAGGGACAGTCGCCGGACATTGGGACAGCCCCGGACAGTCCCGAGGGACTGGGGCTTCGTTAATGGTGTACGCTCGCCGAATACCAGGTCTGTCTCTAAAGAGATGGACTGGCCGGGGAAAGAATGTGTCTATGCAGCCTTGGAAGGACGGGAGAGTTGTCGAACTGACTGTGCAGGACTTGGAATGGAGAGAGGCGTTGAGCCATGATACCGAACTTGCTCAAGGTATCAACCTTTATCGGTCACGATAACTCGTCTCATCACCACAACATCCGAGGGTTGCATCCGTCGTCGTACACAACGGCTCAAACAAAGCAAGCTCAGCGAGAATCGTGCACGATTAGACGGAAGAACGGTCTTGCTGAGCCTGCTTTGTTTGAGTCGCTGTGTACGACGGATGCAGCGCATCGGATCACTCGGATCACGGATGTTGTGATCGTTTGTGTGCCATTGTTCAGAAGAGCTGCTGCTGACGATTGCGTGTGTCATACATCCGGTAAAGCAGGGGCGCTCGAACGGGTGACCTTAGTCTCGTACCCACGCACGAAGTACGAACATCCGTACCGTGCGTGGGTACATCATACATCGGTGCACGATCATCAGTTATAGACGCCAGCGACTCTCTGAAGTTCAGCTCCGAAATTTGAAAAACAATCCACTCGGGTAATGTGAATATGAATATGTCTTCTTTGTCTAATAAACATCTGCATAGCCATAATAACATTAGTCGTGTATTTTTACATTTTTTATTAACTCGAAATTTAGACTGATAAAATGTTATAAGTAATTACATTTTTCTAGAAGTTGAAACCAAATCCCACTTTCGGTATTACTCATTGAAATGATCAGGCTATATCAATGATAAGAAAATATGTATTTGCCAAGTTAGAAAAACAAGCTGCAAGTTGCAACTGGTTGTTCTGTTTCGCCAGAACGGGTGCCATCCCGATGCTGGCATGGACCGCTGCCCGTCCATAAAAGGAGCACCCTCTACCCTGCACTATATATCCGGCGCCTCTCGGCAACTGCCGGTTGACCGCAATGGAAGGAGCACCGCTCTGCCCTGTATTATACGGCGCCTCTCGGCAACTGCCGGCTGCCCGCCATGCCAGGAGCACCACTCTTATACCCTGCACTATGTGCACTATACGGTGCCGCTCGGCCGCTGCCCGCCATGCCAGGAGCACCACTCTACCCTGCACTATGTGCACTTTACGGTGCTTCCCGGCCGCTGCCCGCCATGGCAGGGCCTCTCTGCCCTGCATTATACGGCGCCTCGGCAGCTCGGCAGGGAAGCTTTCTGTTTACCCGAATTGAAACGAAAGTCACGGACTCACGACGGACGCCCGCTGGCCCACAATGCCCCACTGAAATATAGACCAATTTTCACCCTGAAGTCGCTGCATTATTGATGACCTCTGGTGCTCGTGCCTCATCGTTTGCCGGCTCTTTCCTCATCACTGGAGCATTGAAGCCCGGCTGGCTGCATTCTGAGCACCTCGTGCAGCTCTGATTGCCCTCCAGCCCGCCTCCTGACATCGCTCAGCTGGATCTCGGCACGCTGCTGCTCCCCCGGTCTCCAGTCCTCGACAGCTGATGAAGGTGCAGGCAGCTGGTCGGCGTCAGCAATATAGGACAGCCCGGCCGTGAGAGCTGTCAGAACGGCTATCCTCGTGAGAGCTGTTAGAGCCATCACAGGCGGCGCGAGTCAGACGCTGACGGTCAGCGTCTACTGTCTACATCTCCGCGATTGTGAGCCTGTCGCGGTGGGCTCCTGGCGCAATCAGCCAGACGTGATACGGAAGTGAGCTTATACGTTGTTGCGATGGAGCTTCTGCTGTCACTGGAATTTATATTGAGGGTGCACGGCAGTGTTCCAAGTGGCCGTACACCGAAAGGCCCATGGTGCCCATGGTGATGGGTTCTGTAAAAGTGCTTTCATATTTGAACAGGGACGAAACGACGAGAGACGAGAAGCCATAGCGTTCTTGAAGAAATAGAAGTATTGAATAAATATATAGGCTCTCAAGGACTTCTTCAAGAACGCTAAGGCTTTCCGTTTTCCCTATTCAAATACAACAGCACTTTTTAGAACTCGTGTTTTTTCAGAAGTTCATATTATATGTTCTCGACTGTTTTTCAGTGTAGTTTCCCAGTGAGCCCAGAGCTGTGATATGGTGGCGCCTTATGTGTGGCTCGTGTGGTTTCTTTAGCAAGGTTGACGAGTAGGGGAGCAGGATCTTATGAACTCTGACCGCAGCTGTTGACTGCGTAGTATCTCGTCTGCGCCTGCCTCGTCTGCGCCTGCCTCGAATCTGCAGACCGGAATGCGATCGGCTGACAGCCTGCCCAGGACAGGTTGACGGACCCATTAGCGGATTTGCGGTAAACACCCACAATTTCCCTTCCGCTGCCCCGATTCATATTCACCGCACTCTTACTGCCAAAGTCTGTGGAAAACATCCCACTGGATTAGCACACGGCCGATTGACGACGTCACGGCGACGAATTGATGTTTGTTTTCCGTGACCGCTCCTTGGCCTTATCGCCCGGCTTGATCGCTCTCTGGAGACTTCGTCCCACCCGCATCCCTTCTCACTGGCGGATCCAGGACGGTGGTTTGGGGGCACGGGTGGTTTGAGGGGGGGCAAATCCCGAAAGTATCCCACAATTCTGAAAACTTGTCGGATTTCGCTTGTTTTTGCATTGCTTCCAGGATTTAAAACAAACTTTCATTTGTAAAAATGCTTAGGTTTTATTTTATACAGTAGACGTCGCTTATAGTGCCCACGGTTAATACGCCCAGCCGCTTAGTTATAACACCCAAGTTGGCTCGGCACGGAATTTTGCTGTACAAAAGTATAGGCAGAAACTCCGCTTATAACGCCCACACTTCGGTTATAACGCCCAGTTCAGCCCGCGCTAAGCCATCGTGTCGCCCACTCCTGCCGGCTCTATACGTGCACAAGCGGCCGTGGTTCCACAGTTTTCGCTCTGTGTCTCATGCTGAGTCCAGCCGCACCGTGCTGCGTTGGAGCACGCAATTACGCACATCGTCGGTCCGGAGGTGACTCGGTGGATGTTCCGCCGGCGCCGTGCGGAGCCGTCATTTCTTGAACTTCTGCTTGATTTCTTCAACTTGTGCGTGAAAAAATATGCTGAGGCAGCTACAGATGGATGGCTTAATTCAATAAATACCTCAGGGGATAATCAGATGATTTTTGGGGGTTGTCTATGTGGCGTTATTAGGAACTTCGGATATAGCGCCCGTCGGTTATAACGCCCAGAAATGCTCGGTCCCAAGGTGGGCGTAATAAGCGGTGTCTACTGTACCAGGAAATGTGTCAATTTTGAGCCGACTCCAGGCGGTTGGGGGCATGGTCCTAAATCCTACCCCACCCCTCCCTCTTGATCCGCCAGTGGCTCTACGCGGGAATTATGGAGTACGCCGCTGTAAAACATGTATTTACAACGATAGTACGTTTTGTCTGAAGCCATGCAATAGAAAGAATCAGTACGTTTCTGCCCGGCTCAGATTGGCCTAATGTGACGTGCAACTTACTATGACGTGCATGGATGATGGATTTGTATCCTCTGATTCAAGTTAAAAATCTTCGCCTGGTTTACGTGGTGATTCTTCAGGGCTTTAACGGTGCCGCAACTGCGCGCTGTGGTTATACGGCATCCATTTCGCCTGGTCCTAAGCTGGGCTATATCATACAGATGAGAAGAGGTTGTGGTCTTGTAATACCCTTGTCAGCAAGGTGTCTTACACCACAATCTACTGGAACTTACGTCACAACTGTATTTCAAACAAAATATTTTGAATACCACCGACATATAAAAGCCGCTTTCGACAGGCATACTGCGGATGCGACGTTGTGCAGTTATTGCCACCCAAACATGCCGTCCTTCTGCATACAAACTTCGGCGACAAGTGACGCTAACAGAGCCTTCCAACCATAGGCGTAGGAACGTTTTGAAAAGTGGGGGGGCAGCCCACTGGCGGATCCAGACTCCTAATATAGGAGGGCTAATTTCGCTGTAGGCCTCCGGTATTTTATTGACGCCTGGGGGGGGGGGTATGGGTCGAATCGGAACAAAATCCTCATTCATCTATGGTAAATTTATGTACTATGTATATTTGTATACTACCCTATAAACCAAAGTGCGATTTCTCGCCGAGTGGTTAGTGCACTCAAATAACCTTCCAAATTGAACGGCGGTACGTTATCGTCCCATAAGAAATAAAAATGAGACTCACCTAATTCATGCCAATTATCCTCTATCTCGCCTGTAATTGCCTGCACCATTATTGCGAAAAAACTTGCTCATTTTAGATACGAAACAGGGGAATTCTTTACTCTGTTTTTAACTTTCCGAATTATTACGCGTTATTTTTTAACTGTTATTAAGGAATTCTTTCGTTTTTTATTTTGTTTGTGTTGTGTTTTTGGGTGATTAGTTATATGGTCGCCCTGTCGAGCGTGGAACGGGGAAAGCGGGGGACTTTTTGCCACTGCTCCCCTAGATCCGCAAGTGTATCGCCACTGTTGCACAAGCTACTTGATTATGAAATCGCTTCAAACAGAATCAAAATCATGGGATTGAGCATATACTACGTATGGTCGCAGAAAACCGCCATAATGCGCCTTGTATTATGGGCGACAGCGCCGGCTACATGGGTTCCTGTATGTCGTTCTATGGTAAGCAATGGCAGTTTCCTGTAAGTCGTTTTGGTCGGCCACGGGCGGGAGGATTCCAATCCAGTTGTCATCCATGTCGAAATAGCGTCAGCCGTCAAACGTGCCACTTTCCCACTCCCTACAGCTACCAAATTGCTACCAAATAGAGGAATCACGAACGAGACAACAACAAAATCAAACAAAATCGTCAAAACGTTATTTGTCGCAGCCATTACCCATTTTCATCGCCAGTTTCAGCGGATGTGGGAGGGGGCTAATTTGTATTGTCGCCCCTGTCCGGCCTTGAATGGGGGAGGGGCATTAGCCCCTGCCTGGATCCGCCAGTTGGCCAGCCACTGGCGGATCCAGACTCTCTCCGACCTCCGTGGGGGGATTTTTTGGGCAAACGGTACCCTATTTTTTCCTCGGTGGATTTTGATTGGTCACCTTATGCTGCTATTCAAGCTTAAAAATTTCCTTTTTCGTGAAAAAGTCGAGTTTTTCGGGACAAATCACTTTCATCGATTAAAAAGAAGTCGAGAAAAAATAAGGAGCTATATGTAAGTCAAAAATAAAAATATTGCTTCGTAATTATGTTTGGGCATCGTACATACTTGGTTCTTCAATAAGTATTCCGTTTTTAAATGTTTGAAAAACTATTTTGTGAAAAAATACTTTCAAACATATTACACAATTTAAATACATACCTATATCAAAAAACGAAGTATGGGCAATAACCAACCAAAATCAAAGCAATATCGATATTTTTGACTGACTGGCTTTCTAAGTATGGCGACTTGTGTCCCTGTCTAAGAAAATCAGGCACAGTGTCCCCTGCTCATTTCTAGTTTAATACTTACTTATATTGAGTCTTTGATTGATGGGTTGAAAATTAGGTGTAATCATAACAACTGTAATCATGGCAGTGGTACACAAACCGAATCAACATCAGCGATGTAAGAGGGAGCAACCGCTCAAAAGTGGGGGTTAACATCAAAAGTTAACATTGTTAGCTCCCTCGACCTAAAAGCTGTTATTCCCACCCCCACCCTCGGTTCTTAGGTACGCTTATTGCTTATGAGTTATGACACTGTGGGGTAATGAATTAATCGGTATTTTCTCAACTTTAAAGTATTAATCTCAAACAACTATCAGTGATCGAAAAGTGTAAAATGGCTCAAAACTGAGGGCGCTGTTCTATTGTTGAACCCCCCAGGTTAAGACGTGAGACATTGGTATGGCCCCTGTCCCCTTCACATATATACGCGAGGTCACCGTTCGGCTATGATTTTGAAGTTGTACATTACTTAATATTCTGCCATCTTTAATGGCATTCAAATATGGGACCATTATCAGTGACTTATGAATACAAAATCATTCAAACATAGAAAGCCGTTACTATTGTTGGATCCCAAGCTTTAAAAGTGGGCTTTTGCCGCCCCAATTCACCGTTATTACGCTGATGGTTTATGGAATTGTGCGGCATGGATATTCACGGGGCGGATCCAGCCGCTCGGTTTGGGGGAAAACATTTTTGCAAAAAAGGTACTCCCATTTTTTTTCTCCGCTGATTTGGGATTCTCATCTTATTTGACATTCGAGATATAAAAAAAAATCGGGGAAAAACAATCGGAGAACCAAAAACGTTAAAAAATGTCGACGAAAAATCATATTAAAACACACAGAACACCACTTTCCGTAGAATATACACACGTAAGTAATAATCACATTCATTTCATACCAACTGGCAGGGGCGTCACCGATAATTCTTGAGGGGGTCGGCTGAAATGACGAAAAAATGTATATCCGTTTTGGTCTGCGTGTATTTAAAGCATTTGCCATCATTTGAATGTGGATTTCATGTATATACGTATTTTGGTTAGGTTAAGTATTTTAGTACTTAGGGTGCCCAAGTGTTGGCGTCAAATCGTTGCAGTCGCCCTTTTTCGGAACTCGCAATATATAGCTTAACAGTTAGCCAGATTGGAAATTGACCATTCGCCTTACAACGGGGGGGCTGAACAGTAAGGTTTCTTAACATGGGGCGGCTGGTCCCATGCTGGCCGTGAACTCCTGGTTAATGGGGTGGGCCGAACTGGAATCTGTTGATTCTGGCGTGTGGCAAGGGCTGCTGGCTGCGTAGTCCTACCTGGGATAGTTTTTTCATCAATCTTATCAAACAGCTCATGGTTATAAGAAGCCTTGGCAGTTGCCAATAAAATATTAACTGAAAAAACTATGAATTTACAAAAAATCCTCCCGCTTGAGCCAACGGTCAGGTCATTGAGATTTGGGAGTAACGTGTCGGCTGAGGCTTGGGCGGTGTGCCATGGCTGTGGGACGGCTAGGCCAAGCGAAAAGTGCAGTCCATGGTCGAACTTTAACGCTGACAGGCCTCCCTGAGATGTTTTCTGAAATCACTTTTTAACTCCGTGCGGCACATCTGTCCTGGAAATTTCAGTAACATGAGTTTGACAGAATTGTAACATATGCTTGGTAAAGTTCACTGAAAGTTGCTTGCCAGTCATTGGAGATAATGACGTTTAGTTGCGATTATAGTTGGTAAATCATTGGACGTAATGATGTATAAACTTCGTAGATAAAAAATAGAGTTTTGCAAGCAAATTGTTAACAGGGAAGCGACAAGATGAAAATGACGAATTTTAATTAGGAAAGGCTCAACTCGATTTCCGACATTAGCCTTGTGTTTCTTACGCCAAAAACGTAAAACCAGCAAATGAGAAACACGCACTAAAAATACAAAATTTTTCAAGAATTTTGACAAACCGCAAGATAAGTGAGAGTTAACTAACTGTGGGGCAGATACCCAAACCAAATTCGAATGCAATGCTTGCAATGACTATTGTGATTGAAGTGATGGCTCGCTAACGTGAAAGAAATCATGACGTCAATTTGTGTTTATCACTTTTTTATTAGACTTATTTTGACCAAGATACAACAAATCATACATTTTCTTGTATTTCTTGAGTCGAAACTTGTCTAGAGCCATGCTTTTATTTACATTTATCAATTTCCTAATTTGAAGGTTTTCTGACGGAGAAAAAAACGTTTTCTTGACGTGATGAATCGAGAGTCACTTACTTAGAACCCTGGGGAGCGAAAAGCTGCACGCATGACCTGAAAACTAAAAAATGCATACCGGTTATATTCGCTCGCATACAGGCCAATCATGCCTGGTTCTTACCGCTTTGCTCTAATGATGCTGGTTGGACAGTTAACGGGATCCTGTCAGCCCCCCGTACGCGAAGGGTGGACGAACGGTAAGTGAGGATTAATGTATATAAATGGCCCTGGGGGCAGAAAAATTACGCAAGAGAGCCTCTGCAGACACTTATTAAATACATTTTCCCATTTCCCTAATTTGTGTAAGTCAATTTGCGAACTGTGTGATGCCGCGAAGCGCGCGAATTTTTCAGTTGTTGTAATTGTGAGATAGCTGGATTTGTGACTGGCTTCAAAGCATTTTAACGACAAATTGGTTTTTCTTTCCTCGAGTACAGTCCTGATTCATAATTATGTTCACACTTTGAAAGCATTTCGACTTATCGAACAAATATAGGCTTACCTGGGAGAGAATATTTCTAAAAGTGGGGGGGCGCAGTTAACATTGCTGGCCCCCCCAGCCTGAAAAGTGGGGGGCCATGGCCCCCACGCCCCCCCCCCCTGTTCCTACGCCTATGCTTCCAACGACGTACGTTGCAGCTTGCAGCTATTGTGCATGGGCGTCGGAAGCGGGGGCTGCAGGAGACGCGTCCTTTTTTCGGATTTTAGCATTACACATATGGGCCTTGCATGGAAAGAATCGACTTCAAAATGTCTCCGTCTCCCCATCTTTCGGAGGGTTGTGACGTCTTTGCTAAATTGTGCATTATCCAGAGTTCCGCAACGATCCAAAAATTGGGGGGACTGAGGCATTCTTAAGTCAATTATTTCCATGCAACGTCATAGGCGGAATGTTTAAAGTCAGAAAATTTGTTAGGACACGTCCCCGCGTCCCCCCTCCCCTGTGGTGGAAACCGTGTGTATTATCCAGATTTGTGGCATGGCACTACTTTGACGTCTCTTCAACTGAAGTTCTGATTTCTTTGTTTCGCCTCTCAATTCAGAAAAGCGGGTGCTGTCTGGCATTTAGCAATGATGCAGGCCAGTCTCTTCACGGACGACCAGAGCGCGCTGGGATTAAGTTCGGTCCTAGATTGTTGGAGAAAATTGCTGCAGCTGCGAGACTTGCAGATTCAATTATTCTCGAAGGCTCGGCTCCTGAAAATAGATCCCGGATGTGCATTCCGGTCCCAGCTGGCATTTGTGTTGTAGCGTGACGCGATATAACCATGCCACGCGCGCTACGACAAATTCCGGTGTTTTACGCTGTTCTTTGTCATCGGTTTGATCCTGTAATCGGCTCGCGGCTCCTTTCTTGACCGAGGTATGTGTTCAGTTCAATCGATGGACCGAGTACCTCGTGTCCGGCCACTGAAGGCCAACGTTGTCGAGTTCCTGTGCACCTAAACACGTCTCACCGACGCGTCGCTGTCGTCGCTGTCGTCCCCTCTTTGGCACCGCGGAGCTGGGGACAGCGTTTACCCCAGCTGTTTAACCCCCACTTGTCTGGTCTGACCCCGGTACAGTTCCGTGACCACCTCTGACACGCTCGTCGTCACGCCGCCTCCTCCGACTCGGCTCGTCTTGTTGGTGTCGTGCCGCTCTCAGCGGCGGCACTGTACGGAGGAAATAGAGTCCAAGGACACTGGCGGCCGCCCTATTATCCAATCAAGCTTCATCGGCCGTCCCCGGCGCGCGGCCGAGGCCGACGACACCCGCCGGTCGGTGCTCTCCCGGCCTGAAATCGACGCACAGTGACGGTGGCCGCTCGTCTGTCACGTCTCCTCGCTCGTGCAGGCTGGCAGGACGTGTAAAAAGTCGGACATTGACCGGCCATTCAGGTCCAGTCACGCCATACGCTGATTTGGTTTGATGAGGGGTGCGCAGCGTGAATCGGAGGATTTTTCGTTTTGAAATGAACGGGATGATTCACAGCATTTTATACCGACAACAGCAACTTTGAAAAGGATAAGATCAGAAGCGTAGGAACGTGACCAAAAGTGAGGGGGCCAGCGAAAATTCGATCTCGTCTTGAAGGGAACCCAATCCCCCTACGCGAGATTTCTATGCATATTTGAGCTCCTTTCGTCTTCGCAAATATGTTGTGCTTTAGAATTTGTAAAAACGAAATGACATTGTTGATTTTAGTACACAAAAATGGACAAAAAATGAGGGGGCCATGGCCCCCGCGGCCCCCGCGTTTCTACGCCTATGGATAAGATGTTTTGTTTAAATCGAAAGTGAAGATAAAAACTGTTTAAATAAAACGCTTTAAAAAATCAGAATAATGGTAATTGGTATAGCCAAGTAGAGTGTTGATTACACCTATACAGTGCCATAGAAGTACCGCTTGATGGCAGTCGGGCTGACTATCTGTATACCGTAACCATTAGCCACGCCATCCAGTGGCGCCTGGCGGCATGACAGCCGACTGCCGAGGTGACTGTATCGCGTGTGGCGTGACTGCCAGTGCTGAGACAGGGCAGGCCCCCGTCCCATTATTGATCGGCGCACCCTGCAGGCTAGCTTGTGCCCCCTACTCCCCCCCCCGCTTCCCCTGCAGGCACACTGATCGTATAGGGGAACAAGGGGAGCCACGGGGACCGCTCGCCGGGCCATAGACGAGGCCAGATACAGAGTGTACGCGTGGCTAAACTGATTAGATGATCCGATATAAGCGATTCGAGTGCGCTCTTGAAGAGAGAGAGGCTTAATCTGCGTAATGGAACTCGGCGCTGCTCCCGAGGAGCACAGATACAGTTTGGAATTACTCTGATGTGGGGACTTCGCAGCTCAGCCATCTTGGCGTTGTTGCAATCTTTGTATGATGTACTGGCTGCATCAATACAGCCCTTGAATATTCACAATATTTTAAATAATACGCCGTTAACCTATTCTCGTATATTTCACGTGACATTTCAAACAAATTAGCAAGTCAAGAAGAAAAAACATGTTCGGCACTGTCGGTTTACGGCCAACGCTATAATGAGTTGTTTGTTTGTGCAAATTGTCCAATGTCCATGAAACCATATCCCATTAATCATACAGTGTTTGCCGCTGCTGAAAATGCAAAAATGAAAATGAAAACTGTGAAATATTGCATTTGCATCAAACCTATTAAATAAGCATGATTGAATTTATGGCAGACGGTATTCATACGGTAGTAGCCCTCCCCTCCGACTCGTTAATTAATTAATCTCACCAGAGCAGAATCTGGAATGTAGCGATGACATAAGATCCTGGGTGCAAGATGCAGTGATTCCAGCGCACCCCTTTCTCCTACACTATCCTCCGCGGGACAGCGGGAGCGGACCGGGCCGGCCGGCTGTCCCCAGTGCCTCATCAGTCGCCGCCAGCCTGCCCCCAGGACATCATCTATACAGCGCCGGCCCCAGGGCAGCATTACCCGACCGCTGACCGTACCACGCCGCCCCGCCGCCGGCGCCGCCGCCGCTAGCAGCAGCAGCACAGCAGCAGGCAGCAGCCGCAGCAGCGTTAGCAGCAGGCCAGCAGGCAGCACAGCCCCACAGCAGCAGCAGGCAGCAGCTAGCAGCAGCAGCAGCAGCAGCAGCCAGCAGCAGCAGAGCAGCAGCAGCAGCAGGCAGCAGCGGTAGCAGCATCAGGAGCAGCAGCCAGCGGTAGCAGCAGCAGCAGCAGCCAGCAAGGCCACGAGCAAGCAAGCAGCAGCCAGCAGCAGCAGCAGCGCAGCAGCAGCAAGCGCAGCAGCAGCAGCAGCAGCAGCAGCAGCAGCAGCAGCAGCAGCAGCAGCGGCAGCAGCAGCAGAGTAGCGGAGCTGCAGAGCGCCGCTCAGCATGCACGCCAGCCTGGCCGCGGCGTTCGTGACGCCCCGGCGGCGCTCCGGCGGCGTTCGCGGCGCGTTCGCGGCGCTCCGGCGGCGTTAGCGGCGCGTTTGCGGCGTTCGTGGCGTTCGCAGCGCTCCGGCGTCGCTCGCGGCGCGGAGAGCGCTGCCGTGACGTCAGCTGGCATTATTACATCCTCCGGAGAAGCCGCGGGGTGGGAGGGCATCACCGCCTTCAGCGGAGCATGGCTCGCCGTCAGAGCTCATCTCCGGCCACTTGGGCGGCGCTGGAAGGGGTGGGAAGAATGCCACAATGAGGTGGCGCGATGATGAGCTGGAATGACTGACTAACTGTGCGTGGGCGGACGGACACGGGCGGTGTTGCTCTCCTGGGCGGCCCGACGCCTACGGTACATGGGCAGACAAGTGGGTGGGAAATTGTTTCTTCGGGCAGCATGGTGACTTCAGAGTGCTAAAAGACTGATCTTGTTTAGAGAGCACTGACAGTTTAACTCATTTCGGTATGAAATGATGTGCAGTGTCCAATATCTGAAGAAATGTTCTGTCATCGAATCTTAATGGCAAAAGTTGGGTAGATGAGTTGGGTTGGAATTGTTTAAGTGGCTTGACGTTATGATTTAGGAGAGGATAGGAAATAAATTTGTGTGAACTTTAATCTGTTTCAGCTTTTGCTGGAACTCTAGCTAGTAGCTCTTGTCCAAAACAGCCGTGTCTAATTACATTATGATTGATCGTTATAAAGACCAGAAAACATCTGCTCCCCAAATTAAATTTTAAACATGAGTACCTCTTCTTGGTGAGAGTTTAATGTGTTAACTTTGCCGTGAGATTAAAATGAGTTTAACGGGAGGATGTTTCTTTTATATTTCTCGTACCGATTTTACATAACTTTCGGAATTTCATCTTAAAAACCTTGTATGGCAACCCAGCAATAATCCTCGACAGAAACCAATTTGTTTCCAAACCAGACTCCAACCTTGTGGTAACCAAACTATATCGAAACGGTAACCAAACGGTAACTGGGCGGTATCCAGGCGGCAGCCATGGGTGGTAACTGGGCGGTAACCGGCTGGTAACTAGCCATCACTCAGTGTCCGTGTGAATCAGTGTGAGCCCCGGCAGTACCTATAACCGGAGCGTCTGCGTCGGACCTGCTCCGAGCAGGCAGTGTGTGTCAGGTACGTAGCCAGGATTTTTCGCAGGGGGAGGGCACGTCGGAAGAAAAAAACGCTCCTCAGCCATATGCTCCTGACCGGGGGATAGGGTCAGGTCGTCAGAGAATCTCATTCTATCTAGTGTGAAATTATTTTGTTCAGGGGGGGCATGGCCCCCGTCCCCTCCCCCTTGGCTACGTCCCTGGTGTGTGTGTGTGTGTGTGTGTGTGTGTGTGTGTGTGTGTGTGTGTGTGTGTGTGTGTGGGTACCGTGCCGCCAGGCCACCGCTGGATGCCTATGACCTCGTGTGTTGCCGACGGCGCCGCCGTGCTGGATCGATACCCCCCCCCGCTCCCGCCCGTGACGTTCACAGAAGTGTCTGTTGTCTAGACGACCGACTACCAGGGCCGCGGTATACTGGTTAATACTGCTATATTGCTTCCACAAACGAGGGCGGGTGAGGTTGTGGGGTCGACCAGATTGTCAGGCGTTTGGAATGTTGTGACGGATAAAATGTGGGATGCCTGGAACTTCATGCGTCTGGAAAGAAACTTAATACCTCTGGAGCACATATGTCTCATGCGGAAGGAATGTGATACGTCTGGGACGTTGCACTCGTATATCTCGACCACTTCCGTTTGGAAAGAAACGCTATATGTCTCGATCGTTATAACAACACCGCTGGAGACTGCGTAATTCAAACTGCTGTACGTTTAGCTGTAGCGGGTACGCCCGCCATATGGCCGGCTCGCAGGTTCATACGCTGTTCACATCAGGAACTGCGTCTCGGTGACATCTGCTGTCAGCGGATATAGCGGTTAGTGGCCAGGACGGATCGTTTGCCTGAAGCCACAACTGATCGCCGTCCGAATTTAGCGGTCGGTCGGATTGTCGCAAGGTTTCTCCCGAGGCGCTCGGGGCACGTCAGAGTCGCTGATTGAGTCACCGTAACAGCTGAGAGAGGTGGCTAGGTCGGTGATGGATCGGGCGATAAATTCCTCGTCCGGCTGCCGGTGGCGGCTCCGCGATCGTTTGTAACCGATCTCAGTCGGCCAATTATGACCGGGCTCCTGCTGATTACCGCTGCCTAAACGCACCAATCAGATGTGGTGGTAAGACGCCGCCCCGCCTCCGCCTCGATACGAAATAAACAGCCTGGGGCCAACTGAACTTGATCACTCCTGAGTCCTGTCCCTCAGCTTTCTGATTCACCGCCGACTTTCCAACTACCCGACCCCGAACACCTGGCTTCCCCGTTATAGCCGCCATGTTTCGGATGTCTCGTGTCCACCAGGCACAGCAGCTATGTCTGTGTGAGCTGAGCCGTTGTCACTCCCGCTGCGTTCCCGAGCTGCGGACCGGGCTGTGCTGTGTCGGACGGCGCCGCTGTCCAAACACTGGTCCGACAGTGGCGTCCAAGAGAAACGCTCTGCCACCGGCCACCGTGTTTACCCGCTTCGAGTCGCGAAATGCCGCTCTGTGTGTGTGTGTGTGTGTGTGTGTGTGTGTGTGTGTGTGTCGTGTGTCGTGTGTCGTGTGTCGTGTGTCGTGTGTCGTGTGTCGTGTGTCGTGTGTCGTGTGTCGTGTGTCGTATGCTGTGTGCTGTGTGCTGTGTGCCGTATGCTGTGTGCCGTGTGTTGTGTGATTGCATACATATTGTGTAGATGTCTTGATTATTTGTTCCTAAATTTGCATGTCATACGGAACCTACCAGACATGTGTCTGGATCCCGGGATCCAGCTGAGATCCAGATCCCTCTGTCCTGTGTTCCGGGATCCAAATGAACACCAGATCCAGGCAGGGACGTAGCCAAGGGGGCCACAAGGACCAGCCCCCCCCCCCCTGAAGTCGAAAGTAAATTCACACTTATAGAATGAGATGTCTCTGAAAACCCGATCCCTACCCCCCATCCCCCGGTCAGCAACAACATATGGCTGAAGGAGGCAAAATGTATTTACACTAGATAGAATATATTTTTTACCCCCCCCTACCCCCCCCCCCACCCCCCCCCCCCCCCCTACCCCCCGGTCCAGCATCATATGGCTGAGAGGAGCAAAATGCGATTTTTCGACGTGCGAGCAAAATCGTGACGTGCGAGCAACAACCCCTGAGCAAAATCCTGGCTACGTGCCTGGATCCAGGTGCACAATAAACTGAGGAGTCCACAACTATCCAAGATCATGATATTGTATGCCGTGGGATCTGCAAGGTATACGTCAAGGGATCCAGGAGGATCTCAGATAGGTATTCATGCATTTTATGCCGATAGATCCACTGGTATCCCTGATCTAACTTCGGGAGCAAGGAACAAGTATGGAACCACACATATGGTGCAATTATGCGATAATGGAAGACTATTTACACCTTGGGCGTAAATATTAAGCGCTGCGTAATGCATGTGCATCGAGTGACTGGCAGCTCCTTTCATGCATGTGCAAACTGTCGCTTCTCCTTCCGGACGGACGTGTCCGTGACGCCTGTCCTTTGAATTACCTTCTGGTGTGGCGTGACGTCCCGTCGGACCGGCCGTCGTGACGTGACGTGCCGTTGGACCGGCCGTTGTCCGCCGACAGACCCGGACGCACTAATTACTCCTCACGGTGACGTTAATTAGTCCGCGGAGCGACGGTTCGGTCAATTATATTTATTACGCTGCCGGTCAGCCATCGGTTGGTCTGTCACGGTGCTGTCTTCATATTACCGGACCCATCTGGCCGCGTTTTGACGGGGGAAGTGGACTGCTGTCAGTCACGGTCCAGTCAACGGAGCGTGAGTCTGTCACACGCAGTGCCGCCATCAGGTCCGTACATAGCTCATTTGATAGTCGTGACGTCATATATGTGACGTCATCACGTGAGCCGTGACGTCACTTGTATGCAATGTCACCACGGATATACAGCCCATCTGAACTGTGAGGTCACTTGTCTATGGGGTCTGTTCTAGGACGGTGGCCCGAGTGAGTCACCAGTTCCCGCCATGCAATAGGTTCAACTGCCGTATGACGCGGCCATCAATTGCATGACGTATTCCGTGATATTAAGGCTATTTTTACAATGTACTAGCCAATGCCGTTGCATTGTACAGACTGGCCTATTCGTCATTCGTAGGCGTGATGTGATCACGGTAGGATTGAACCGATCAGTCCTCTGCAGCCAGTGAGCGTTGCGTTCAGCACTGCATTTCGGTAACCTTCCCAGTA
>VOPJ01012015.1:0-16176 GCA_014673585.1 Semibalanus balanoides
TCAAAATATATGCTTGTCCGTCTGCAAAATTGTCACTGCGATTCATTTCACCCATTGTCGATCTGTTTCGGAGATTATTGAACGTTTTGCTCAATGACGAGTTGTAAATGAATGCCGACTCATAGTTATGGTGAGTAGTGAATGTTTATGGTGAAACGGCAAGAAGTGGTGCCCTCTATATGCACAGTGTTTAAAACAGTTTTGCCCATTGGTCGAATGCGATCGCAAAAAGGTGTAGTAATATGATACTTAATGTCTTGCTTCTCTTCATCATTTCTGAGCTTTTTCTCTTTTTTTCAAGGTGAACTATTCCCTTTTAACCCCAGTCATCATCATGACAGCCGTGCCCGCGGCGGTTGCGCTCGTCAACCGCTCGGACACGGCGCTACGTGGGCGAAACATGGCCCGCAACGAGTCAGGGGCAGACGAGACGTGTAGAGCGCGATGCACGTTCACTGCGTCACGTCGCTTGACCACGTCCCTGATACTGGGCCAGCCGAGCGCGTCGAGGGCGGGAGTGACATGGTCAAACCGACGGAGGCCAGCCACCATTCGCGCCGCCTGTCTCAGTGTCTTCTGACTAAATAGGGCCCACTAGTCCTGTTTCTAAACTACATAGCGTAGCGAGGTAATTCTTTCAACATAAACTATTTCTCAATCTGCTCTATAAGATCAGTTCAGCTTAGAGCATGACGCGACCCTTTTCAAAAGTACTTTCTGGATCTGAGGCACCCTTGTTTAACCCTATTCCTGGAGGGATTGAAAGTACACGAATCTATCGGGAGGGGGCCTCAATTCGGCCCCCTTCAGATCTCGACCTGCCCATTAAGAGCTACCGAACATGAAACTTAGTTGTAGTTTAGGGTCAACAATGCATCTATTTTGTGCAACTTTGGGTGGACCTTGGGTTATCTAATCTCAAGGTTCAATGCCCGTCATCAAAATAACACATTTTGGTTCTAATACATGAATATTTTAAGGAAAACTATTGCCATTTCTGGAAACTATGGCAGTTAGGAGGAATCGAAAAAAAAAGACTGGAGAGCAGATTTTACATTGTCTTTCGCTGTAATGCCATCATAAATGACCCTCCGGTCAACGGTTAAGGCTGTAGAGTGTTCAATAATGTTACATAAACTAGGTTTTTTAGCAAAGTTTGTTCGTTTAATTAACTTTTTATCTAAGACATAGTAGAGCACTTATTTTTGATACATTGTGCTTCTCTCGTCATTGCGGTTCGATCATTCCAAATAATGTCAATCGATAAATTTGACCCGGGGTCAAGGTCAAGGTTCAAGGTTGAATAAGTAGGTCAAACTGCATATCAAAAGATGCGTATTGACAAGAAAAACGTTTTGAGATCATTTACGATTCTCTATATTGTTCGTGTCACGAGTTATTGATAAAAAGGTGTTTGTGACCTTGAATGACCTTTCAAAAAAGGTCCTCACTACAAAATTGTAATTTCTTTTATCAAGAAAGGGCCTGAGTGACATGATCACTGAAATAATTGTATTGATGTATTTGCGTTAAACCATTTGTTTTTCATTTTTCACCATATATTTATGTTCGAAGGTTAGCATTTGACCTGACATCAGGTCATCAAATATTTAGACTATCGCCCTGAAACCTTTTAAACATATTATTAGGCATGTTTTCTCTTCTATGTTCCGGTTTTTCAAAAGCCCCTGCATGAAACAAAAAAACTTGTATCATTTTGTAAAACAAAAAAGTTTTTTAAAAAAATTTGGATTTTAAAATTCAAAATTTTGATTTCGAGAGAGCCATCTGTAAAGAACAATCAATTCTCTATCGATGTGTGTTTTTTTGCTAACAAAGTTTCCTTCAATATACAATCTCCCGAGTTGCTAACCTGCAAAGATTTTTGCGTCAAAAACGGCCGAACACGCCCCCCTAAAAACGGTCTTGGACCCCCTCCTAATGGTTTAATTTAGAAAAAAAAGTACACCATTCGATGTGCAATGGTATGTTAGGAAAATTCAGCAAGTTTGAAAGTTCTGGGTTGAGTTATGGATGAACTGTACGCGAAAAACCTCAAGGGGGGGCCGATTCGGCCCCCCGACAGTAATAGGGTTAAAGATGAATTATACTGTTAAATAATTGACGAACGTTTAACTAACTCCAAACGGGTCATGTCAGTACGGCGTGAAGCAATTCGTCAGTCGAGCTGAAAAAGACCATAGAAAATCAAGGTTTCTAGTTAATAGGTACCACTCGGCCATAACGAAAGCTTACGTCACTGGTACTCAAAATGTATTTTTAACCCTCGCACCGACGGGGGGGGCGGATATCCGCCCCCCACAGGTTTTTCCGGACTAGCGGAAAAACGACGGCGCGTAGCGCCGCCAAATTTTATATAGCTGTTTGGGCATCAATTACCCACACTTTCTAAAACAAAATACTTTCTTACTTTCAAGGTCACGTTGTGAGGTCTCATTAAATGACCTGACCTCAAGTCATGTTTTTGTAAGTTTGACATCTTGCCGAAGCCACAGTGGTGACCAAACAGTCTGACAACTACGAGTGTGCAATGAGGCCTTCATATCTACGTTCCGTATGGATCTTTGATTTTTTTTTATATCGGTGACACTGAGGTCATGTCCAATTTTTGAGACCTCCATTATAAAGTCTATGGGAAAAATTGAAATTGTTCACCATCGAACAAAACCTGGCTAAATGTGGTCAGTTTTCCATGCCTTATCATCTATTCTGAAGCAAAGTAAAGAATGCAAGTTGTATTTTTTCTCTTTGTGACCTCGTTAAGGTCAAATCCAATGTGCCAAAGGTCATATGGTTGTTTGCCAATACTCTTGTTCTACGTAAGAATAGAGTACTGTGGTTTTTCACCATTCTGTTTCACTTGGTCAACGCTCCATCGATATGACTTAAATTTGACTTGACCTGACATGACCTCAGGTCATTTTTTTTTTAGTTTGACTAGCCTAGATATACGATACATGGTTTGATGCCGCCGTGATGTGAAAGAAACCGGATGGGAGGCAAAATTGACTTGCTCTACCCGTTAAAACTTAAGAAGTTTATTAAGCCAAATTTCGAGTAAAAATTTAAGCAATTTTGACCTTTTTGCTGACCCTACTGGAGCCTTAAACATTGACCTGATCTCAAATTTGAAGGGCATGTTAGCGAAAGAGTGTTTTCAAGAGCATTGCAGTGCTTTATTTTTCGAATTGCTCCTAGTTATGGTTAGCATCTGAGCTAGCCCGGGTTATGTGAAGCAGTGCTCAATTTACTGAAATATGGGGAAAATTGAAGACCTTTTTTTACCTCTGGTGACCTCAATATTGACCTGATAAAAAATAACTAAGTATTTTCGCTAGTACTCGTCACGGCCTACCAAACGCCGTTTTCGGCTTCTCGCTACGTTGTGTAGTTTTCAAGATCTCTGGGGGCGGTTATCCGCCCCCCCCGTCGGTTCGACGTTGGCTCAGACCCCCGTCGGTGCGAGTGTTAAGGATGGACCTTACTAAGGTTCAAATTTACAAATCTCGCTTGAATTTCTCTAAGCCTAGATAACTGTGTTTGTTGTAAATGCTATCTCCCCAAGTTTCACTACATCCAACACCTGGTTAATGGTTATCTCAATTGCAAACTAATGTTAAGGTGGGAATGTCCCTTCAAGTGTGAATGATTGCCATGCAATCCACCAATGCAATGTAGGACCACATTACTTCATCAGATTAACACGTATGTATCAGCATACAACTGTGTTAATGGGTTATCGACCGGCAAGCCCTAGATGTCTCGGTAGGTCCTGCCAAGACTAGGGCTATGTCATGGTAGGTACTGCCCTTTACGTGACTCTTGTTCTGACGTTGGGTTCATGTGATAACCCCGTCTGCCTACGTTACTTGATCTTGTCAGTCTTTGTTACTGAACACTGAACAGTACTTGTTGCTCGACAGTGGACAGTATCAACGGCTCATATTTGATTTATTTTGTATTCTGCTCACAATTTTTATTTTATTGTGTTGCTGGTTTTGTGTTCATTTTTTAATCCATCTTATATCCACCCTAAGTGTATTAACGTATTATAAATTAAGCTTATAATCACAACTTACAAGAACGCTACCAATGAGTTTTTACGCAACATATAACATATTTCATCAGCCTATTTCGTTGGCATCGACCGGCGGCGGCTGAAACCGGATAATACTGGAAATGAATACAATTGCTATTTACAGATGATCCAGCCGGTGCCACGCCCGGTGTCACCATGTCGGTGGAATTCAAGGAGGCAGGTTGTTGCGCTGCAGTTCTTCGTCGCCTGACCATGGTAAGGACTAAGGACAGCTACTAAAAATATACCCTCCAATATAACCTTATGAAAGGTGCAGTAGAGCGAAAAAGCCAAGCTGTATGTTTGTGGGTTGCGGGGGCGTGTTCGGAAGGTAAATCAAAGGAATTTTGCTCTGCAAAACGGTCGGGAATTCGGACGCTGGGGAAGAGGTCAAGCACGGTAAGCTGGCGGGTTAAACAGGGTCAAAAAGTAGGAGAATCGTGTAGGAAGCTCGGTCAAACGATACACAGTCTTTATCTGAAAACAACACGTTAAACTTGTGCTTTATATTTAGCCGCAGCAAAAACGTGTAAAGCGAAAAGCATAGGGCGAGGGAACAGGAAGATAACAACGTTGTTTGATACCTAAACAGAAAACAGTTTTAAGTGAAATAAATGCGATAAATGTGATCAGATAACATCAGAAAGACTTGGTAAAAACGGACAATAATAAAATAACGATACAATAGTTTAGCGGTCAATTTATGTTATACAGAAGGCAAGCAAAACATAAATTGGATTAACATATTACGAGACGAACAAAAGTATTTGATATATTGCAATTTCTGCCTTCTGTCGGCAGCTAAGGCGCGCCGCAACATAACTCTGGCGCAAAGAGAGTAAACAGCAGTTGATACGCCGCAACCAAATTACAGCTGCCGTAGGTGCGGCACCACATCACTTCCCCTCTAAGAGCGGAGCGTAACAATACATACCATACACTATGATATCTGGTCAGGCGGCACGCGAAAACGCACCACACGGCCTGCGCGCGTGCGTACCGTAGCTGGAGGCGCACAGTCAAGTGTCCGGGGCGGCGGGTCAGAGGCCGGAACACGGTGCGGCGGCGCAGAATCCGGCACACTGGGCGGCGGCGCAGAGACCGGCACAAGGGGCGGTGGCCAGATCACAAAACCGCGAATCCGAACCGAGGCCGGACGACGTAGACTTTGCACTCGCGGTATCGAGCTGTTCAACAGTTATGGGCTGGATCCGGATGCCCCCGCTTTCCGTGCTTGTCTGAAGCGAGCATTATTGGCGGCACGACCCTGATTTCACTCTGAGTGTTTTATCTGCACCGTGTTAGCTGTTTTAGTGGCTCTTAGCCCCATATCTTGTTTAATCTGTAATGACGTGCTAGGTGAAAAGCCATCGTTGATGTGGACCCTCGGTGAAAATATATCTGAATCTGAATCTGGCGGAGAGTCCAGCACAAGGGGCGGCGGCGCAGAGTCCGGCACGGGAGATCGCCGCACTGAGTCTGTCGCGGGAAGTCGCGCGAGGCGACGGCTGCGCCGCGGCGGCACGGGTGTGTCCGATTCGGACGTCACGAGCGTGTCTGGCGACACGGGCGAGGAGACCGCGGGGGCGCGGTACTCACCGGCGCGGAGGCTGTGAGCGGCGCCGAAGCGTCCAGCAGCCGCTCAGGCAGCTCGGTGCGCGTCGGCGCAGGAGGCGCGCGGGCCGTGGCAGCGCCGCCCGGCGTCACCGGCGGCGATGACTGGCCCGGGAGTCACGCTGGCTTCAGCCGCTCGACGGAGACGGTGTCTGTCTTGCCAGATGGTAGCTCCAGCTGGAACCAGCGGCCGGACCTGAACGGCGCGCTAGCGGGCCCACGTAGGGCGCTCCTCGAGGGACGTATTCAACGGTTTCACCCGGAGCCACATACCGTGCGTGCGGGTGGAGAGGTCCGGCGGCAGGTACTGTTTGCGTCACGCCGCTGTGGTCTCGGCCATCGGACAGCTTGAGGAAGTCGGTCCGGGCATCTGCTGCGCCCAAGCTCCCTCACCGTCTCGGAGGTGCTGTCCGTCGGCGGCTGCCGGTCCACGCCGATGCGCGGTTGCAGCAGCAGGCTGCCAGTGACGGCGGTAAACGGCGCGAAGCCGCTCTTGTTGGCGGTGGCGCGGATGCTCAACAGCACCACGGGCAGAGCTTGAAGCCACTGCTTCCGGCGGGAATTGATGGCCGTCTCCAGAGTTCGTTGGAGACGCTCGACCGACGACCATGCCGTTCGTCTTTGGATGGTACGCCGTAGTCCAGAGCCGGTGGAAACCGAGGACGGCGGCGAGCTGGCTGAAGACGGCTGCCTTGAACTGCGTGCCGCGGTCGGTCACAACGTGCAGAGGCACGCCGAACCGGGACACCCAGAATGTTCCATGAAGGCGGAGGCGACGCTGGCTTGCAGAGATGTCAGCTAGCGGAGCCGGCCTCCGACCGCAACGAGTGGCACGGTCAATACAGGTCCAGGAAGGTAACGGTAGCGGGAATGTAAAACGACAGGGCCGTGGGAGAAGGTGGTTGGAGGCAGGGACGACAATGTCAATGTGAACAGTCCCTCAAACCGGTCACTGAGAGAGCCGAAGGAAGTGGGATGGTTTTAGTGTGACGGTTGACCTTGGCTGACTGGCAGGATTGGCACTCACGCACCCACTGGCAGGATACAGCGGTCCATGCTGGGCCAGAAGAAGCGGGATTTGGTGAGGCTTGGAGGGATGCCTTCACGCCAGGACGAGCTAGACTGTGGATTTGATGGAAAAACGTGGGATCGAAGAGCGGTGGGAACGAACGGTCTCGGGCTGGTAACAGTGACGTCACACAGGATAGAGGTGTCATCAGTCAGAGGAAACTCCTTCAGGTGCTCGAGAATGGAGGCGATATCGCTGTCCTCCCGCTGCGCTTCGGCGATGGCGTGGAGATCGGCGGCATCCACGGTGACGGCATTCCACGGCAGAGGATGCTCAGCGGCGTTCGCAGGGTGACTCGAAGGCCGGTCCGCAAGGTGAAGGCGGTGTCCCGCTGAGGGCGACTCGTGATCGGGGCGGCGTCTTGGTGACCGCGGGCGCGACTCTGTGACCACCGGTGGGCGACTCGTGACCGCTGGCGGCGGGGTGGTCACCGCGGGGCGGCGAACCGCGCCGCCGGCGGTCACCGGTCGCTGCCCCTGGCCACCGAGTCACCGCCAGCGGTCACCGACCCGCTGTGCTGCGGTCACCGAAGTCGCCCTCAGAGGACACCGCCCTCACCTGCGGACCGCCTTGGAGTCACCTGCGGAGCCCCGCTGAGCATTCTGCGTGAAAATGCGTCCACCGTGGATGCCGCCGATCTCCACGACATCGCCGAAGCGCAGCGGGAGGACAGCGAGATCGCCTCCTTCCTCGAGCACCTGAAGACGTTTCCTCTGATTCCATGATAAATTAGAAGGTCAAGAATTGTCTGATGATTACACTCTTATTCAAATATGACATCTTCTTTAGTAATATCCAACTTGCCAACTGTTCTGACAAAAGAAGAGAGTCAGGATCTATTGAGTCATTTTCATGCAGAGGAAGTGCATGTATTTAAAAAGTATAGGAAGAAAAAGGCTATATATGCCAGGTTTCCTACCACTGCCGCTGCTCGCCATGCACTACAGGAGCTACACCAGGCGAAACTGGGTGGATCAAGGCTCATTGTGGAGTATGCCAGTGACAATATGACATTGAAACCCATCCCTGCTGAGGACGACTCCAGTGCATCAGCAGACCGTGCCGCAGCCGGCTGTGCGGAGCGTCTCGCCTCCTTCCCGTTCCCATCTCCGCTGCTGCGTTACCTCTACCCGCCGCCGTCCGCCGACACCCTGGCGCGCATCTGCCACGCGCTCCGCTCCACGCCGCGCTTCTACACGCAGGTCCTCCACCTCATGAACAAGCTGTCGCTGCCGGCGCCATTCGCTGGCGCAGCGGTGACGTTCGGGACGGTGCCCGTCGTACCTCCGGTGCGTGTGTCAGGTGTGGTTCCTTTGCCTCCGCCGCCTCCCCTGCCGCCCCTGCCTCCGCCGCTGCCAGTGCTGGAGAGACGAGACGCTGAGGTTCAGACGAATCCGGTAGAGTCCGAGTCTGACTCTGCTGAGTCGGAGTGGGCGAGTGACGGCGAGCCGACCGTGTTGCAGCCTCCAGCCAAGCGGCGGCGTCTGGACCGGCTGCCGGACGGAGCGCCGGTTACGAGCCGCGCGACTGCTGCGGCGCGCCGCCCAGAAGGTTGCGTGTTCAAATCACGTCGGGGTCACCAGAATGTGGGTTGCAGGGGCGTGTTCGGAAGGTAAATAAAAGGAATTTTGCTCTGCAAAACGGTCGGGAATTCGGACGCTGGGAAAGAGGTCAAACACGGTAAGCTGGCGGGTTAAACAGGGTCAAAAAGTAGGAGAATCGTGTAGGAAGCTCGTTCAAACGATACACAGTTTTTATCTGAAAACAACACGTTAAACTTGGGCTTTATATTTAGCCGCAGCAAAAACGTGGAAAGCGAAAAGCATAGGGCGAGGGAACAGGAAGATAACAACGTTGTTTTATACCTAAACAGAACACACTTTTAAGCGAAATAAATGCGATAAATGTGATCAGATAACATCAGAAAGACTTGGTAAAAACGGACAATAATAAAATAACGATACAATAGTTTAGCGATCAATTTACGTTATACAGAGGGCAAGCAAAACAGAAATTGGATTAACATATTACGAGACGAACAAAAGTACTTGATATAATGCAACTTCTGCCTTCTGTCGGCAGCTAAGGCGCGCCGCAACATAACTGTGGCGCAAAGAGAGTAAACAGCAGTTGATACGCCGCAACCAAATTACAGCTGCCGTAGGTGCGGCACCACATGTTCTTTATCATTTAACGCTATTCCTGTCGGCTGTCGGGCTAAAACAAATGCCGGTGGGGCCTATTCGTCGCATCCTCCGCGCTCATGTCTCGGAAACCACTGGTTTGATTCGCTCTGTAAAAGCGGCATATGACTCCCTTGAGCATGAACTTCATTTTCGTATCCATAAATATGCAATATTTTGACATGGGTGGATACAGGCATGGGTGTAACTTTAATGCAAAAATTGGGAATTTAACATTACGCCTATGGCGAGATATGGTACAAATGGGCTCTTAACCCTATTCCCTGCGGGGGCAGATTCTGCCCCCGGTAGTTTTTCGACCGCCGCCTCTGAACTGTTACGTCTCATGTCTATCGTTTTGAAACTTTGGGGCTTTTCCTAAATATAAATGACGCGTGTTCTGTCAAAATTTTGAAAAAATTGGCTCCGCAGAGGCGGCTCCAGGGTCATGTTTTTTAGAGCTCGTTGCGAAAGCGGTTGTGCGGCGCATACTTCCTTCGTAGTTTGCGGTGGAATAAAAGTGTCAGCAACTAAGTCACTGCTTTATACATCATACATAATTGGATTATGCATATTTGGGGGCAGAGGTGCTCTCAGATACATAAAATCGGAGGCGATACCCTCCGTCAATTTATGCCCAACTTCAAATAAACAAGATGATAAAAGGCGTTCCGCACATGATGCCCCCCACGTTGTTTACCTGAATCCGCCTATGCACAATGCATTATATTTAATAAATTTTAGCAGCAAATCTCACATGTGACATTCCAACGTCCCAAACACCCAGGAAAAGCACATATTTTTGTCGAAAAATCCATCCATTTTTACCCCTGAGTACGCCTATGATTTTTCGTTTTTTGTTCTTGTCCCTTTCATACAATGAAGACCATGACATTGGAAGCTCAAAAACGTTTTTTTGCATGAAAATCGGTCTAATCACATGGCCAGAATGACCTTGAAAAAACATAAATTTCCGTATATTGTGCCCCCTGGCATCCTATTTTTTAACAAAAAAGCAATATCGAGACCCAAAAAGAAATATTTCATCACGACGCATCGAATGGTGTTCGTCCCATCAAAATCGGCCGAGCGGTTCTCGAGATATCTGGGGGAGGGGCAGAATCTGCCCCCCACGCAGGTTAACGTAATTCTGGCCGCCTGCAGGGAACAGGGTTAACAACCCAGTGCAACCTTAAAGGGAATGTTTCACATTAACATGATATTTGAGTTGAGATGGCCATTTTGCTGGATTTGCATTGAAATTAAGTAGTGTAGAAGTTAAAACACCCACAGAGTCCAATCGAATGTACTAAATTTGAAGTTTGAGTTTGACATCTGTAAAAATAAGCCCTAGTGTATTTGAATGCCGCTAAAGCGATGTCGTCATCTCTCTTTATCAAATGTTGAATGAAAGTAGAACTTGTTTTACATTTGGCTATGCTTAGCCATACACTAGTCATACCATATAGGCAGTGTGAAGATTTTCTATATTTCCCAGAAATTTCCTTCATATGATCGTCATCAGCCAAATACTAAAAACTTAGTTTTTCATGAAATTGAGCACTGTTTGTGAGAACATGTCAGAAATCGTGTTCGGCAGGCCAATTAACGTTTTTTAATTTTGCACCACAAGCGGCCGTAACATTGGACAACTTTTCAGAAAGGTGAAACATTCCCTTTTTAAGGGAATAGTTTCCACTTGAAAAAAAAAAAATAGAGAGGCTCAGAAATGATACAAGAAGAACGCAAGAAAAATAAGTTCACATTACTAGTAAGTCAAAAGAAACCTATATTTTAAACGCGAAAAAGCAAATTAAAATGACAATTATTGGTTGATAATCAACATTTTTTCCCTCTAAGTATGCAAAATCAGCTTGGGCATTAGAAGCACTGTTATGTCATCAAAACGTCATCGATTTGGAGGATCGTGGCGCATACAAGACAGACTTGCCTAATAACTAGTTGAAGATGCGGAAATGCAACGCTTTTAGAACCACGGAGATTAAATTCGAAGTCAAATCACGTGCTTATTCATTTATTTATTTGGCAATAATCGCCGACGGCATAAAACATTTAATTGGGCGAAGTCACATAGATAAAACAAACGGCAAAGAATACAAATATTCTTTGCCGTTATTTGTGTTTATCCAAGAAGAAGTTTCCGTGGTTCATCTATGGACGTTGAAAGTTGTGTTAAATATTTCAACATTAGCCTATACCATGTATTAATTTACGACAAATTATCAGTGTATTCTTTTGCATAATCGGTGCAGTGAAACAGGAGTTATTCCTGAAACCCATGCACTCAAGGAAGCAAGCAAGATGAAGACAGATTTCGGCCCATCTGTAAGACTTAGTACGTCTGAATAATTGTGTTCGAATGTTTTTGTTGAGAAATAACGTTTTATAGACGATTTCATCATCAAATCACGAATAAATCTCGTCGCTCCGCAAAGTTTATTCTTTCAATCCAGGAATATGAGGTAGATTCAATATGTTTTTGGTCCAGTCCCAGACTAAGCATTTCTAATCAAATCACTTTTCCTCAAAGTCTTACGTCATCTCTACGTCATAATCATGCGTCACATCAGCCCAAATCAGCCAATCAGCGATTGGAGTTACCGGGTATATCCGGTCCCGACTTTTAGGACTGAATATTTAAAAAATTAAGAGGTTTCTTGGAAAATGTGAAAGCGTCACAAGTCATTTTCGAGCATGCGCCACAACTTGACTCGCTCGCTCTCGCTCTCGCTCTCGCTTTGGTACTTAGCATTGATTGCACATATTTTAATATACATCGTACAACTACGCATTATCTACAATACATATGTGCCATACATAGGCGCCAGCTGCCTAGAGGATCTCTGATCCGCGGGTTCATCACCCCATACAGTGAGGGAGCTGAAGACGGAGAGCTGCATTCAGTGATTTCAATGACCCGGCCACCTTCTACGGCACCTTCAGAACCCACCAAGTAAGGTCCCTCGCTGGCTCTCCCATCCCCAAGAATCATTATCCGTCCTACCTGGTATAAACAACCCCCCCCCCCCCATTATCATTAGCACAGTGACCCAGAGAGGCATGTTTCGAGGGACAGCTGCTACCGGCCGGGCAGGGGGTCAATGACTTGTCCAGGGATGGGGAGGGTGCGCACTAATTGGTTAAACCAGTGAGTAGTATGACGTCATCAGAGTGGGGAGGGGGGACCAGCCGCCCCACCCGGGCGGCAGGGTTAATAGCTTTGCTCGCCAGTGGGAGGGGATGACTGAGCGGGGACGAGTGAGCGGGGCTGAGCAGGGTGAATGAGGGGTGTGAGGGGCTTAGAGGTAGGGGCGGGAAGTTAAAGATTTTATGCGCGGGGGCCAGAGAGGTCGGATGTCGAGGGGCGGAATGGATGTCAGGCCAGCGCAGGGCGACCGACTCGTAAACATGTGCGATGTGACTTGAAGGGAGGCAGGGTACGGCCGGCTGGCACCTCGTTAATGAGCTGAGGCGGCGTGGACCAGAACAGGGGGGGGGGGGTAATCGTTAGCAGAGCGTGGAGGTGTGAGGGAAGGTAGCACTACAGGAGCGACGTTTACAGATGGAACGCGTGCGATTTTGTGTATTATATATATGTTCCATTACCATTTGGGAATTGAAAACACATGGGTCTGTTGTGCTAAAGGCCGTGTGTGGAAGCGGGTACGAAGGGTCGATCAGGGGTGCATGGACAGGGGTTCGAGGGTCAGCATAGCCCGTAGCCAATTGACATATATAGCTATAGACGAACTATGCCGCCCCGGCAGCCGTTCCGCTAGGCGACGCTAGCGCGATGCGGAGAGGACGTCAGGGGGCAGAGTTTTGCGTCTGTAATGCTTTTCCTATGGCGGATGGGGCGTATATAGTTCAACTTGTCGGCCTGTCTCAAGAGGCCCCACGCGGTAGCTCTACGCGCTATGTGGAAAAGGTTTGAGGATGTAGAGATACTTCGCGTGATAATAACATGGCATAGAAATATTCAACCTGAAAGTTTGAGGCCTAATACTGTCAAATATCGCCCATCCGCCATAGGAAAGATTGCCGCGGTAACTCCCTTTCCTCTCGAGCTGCGGCGCTGTGTCGCCTTCAATTGGGAACGGGCTGCCGGGCGCGGCAAGCAGCTGGAGTAGTTTCGTCTATACCTATAGAGGTCCATGGCCGTAGCCCTCCCTGGAGTTTGGGGGAGGGGTGTTGGTGCAGTGATCAGAACACGATGACGTCACGACTACAGCAGGTTCGGGCCCGGACGACCGGACCGCGATAGCAAAACAACCCATGGCGAGCTAAGGTCTGGATTGGGGCGCTGACCTCAGGCCAGTTTTCGGATGGATCACGGATCAACTCAGGAAGGGCGAACGATACCTAGCATATTTAGCCGGTGGGGAGGTAGAATGGGTGATCCATTTATCCCACTGGCGTATCAGACATGCGGCTCTTCGTATTAAAGGGAATAGTTCCCTTAACATAGGGTTTTGAGTTGAGATAGCCAAGTTGTGGCGCATGCTCGAAAATGACTTGTGAGCGCTTTCACATTTTCCACGAACCTCTTAATTATCTTTATATTCAGTCCTAAAAGTCGGGACCGGGTATACCCGGTAACTCAATCGCTGATTTGGCCTGATTTTGGCTGAGATGACGTATGATTATGACGCACAGATGACGTAAGACTTGGGGAAAGTGTAAGTGCTGGACAAAACCATACTGTTTTCAGTACCTCATTCTTTTTATTGCAAAGAATGAAACTTTGTCAGGTAAATGCTATGCATATGTGATTTTGATGTTTAAATCTTCTAATAAAACATTTGTCTAAACAACGTTCTTAAGCGTATGCGTAGCGTTCAGCGCTGGCCTGAACCGTTCGAGGTCGCGTAGTGCCGCTTGTTGATTGGCCGCCCGCGGCGCAGCGCCCCGCTGAGGTGATGGAGCGACCGGGTCGAGACCGGTACGCCAGTGACGTGTAGACCGTGCATGAACCTTGTGACACATAATCAGACGGACGCCCCAGAGCACGGACAGTGAGCGAAAGAGTACTTGGCAAGTACCACCATGTAGGTATACGACACGATCCCTCACTAAATCATGACGTTGCGTGCTTCTCAGCCAGCTGATTTCGCATTACTTTGAGGACAAAATATTGAATTATTCACACGCAAATAATTGAACATTTTAATTTGCTTTTTTCCGCGTAAATATAGGTTTCTTGACTTACTAGTATATGATACTAATTTCTTGCTTCTCTTTATCATTTTTCTGAGCTTCTTCCTCGTTTTTCAAGGTGAACTATTCCCTTTAAGTCAGTCGAACAAATCAAGTCATCATATGTCTGGCCATCCTAAGAATGGGTTGCGTGAATCAACTCATGAATCCGAAGCCACTAGGGGACGAGTCATGAAGCAAGTCAGTCCGCCTCGTTTATCATAGTACATGACTCAAAATTGAGTCAATCATCCGACGGCTAAGTCTGGCTTAAGTCGCCTCAACGAAGGAGCAATGGGTTGATAATTCATCATATTTAGTAATATATGTCCGACGATTAAACGTATTTCTGTTAATTATTAATACTGAAAGCAGCAGAATTATATTCCATTCATTTATTTTATTCCTGTCATGAACCAAAGTCAGCGCTAATGGATTCAACACGATTCAGTCAGAATATCAGAAGCTTGTGTTCTTCAAAGATTCCTTCCCAAGTCAGACGTTAGATTCAATCGATTCAATACGACTTCGAGCCCCGGACGATTCCAACCCAAATTATGTGGATCCGCATAACGGTGTAATCAAACGCAGTACGAGGCTAAAACTATATTTGCCAACAAAGAACTAAAGCCATTCGATATTTATACATCGGCATTTCGTGCATGGGACATTAATTATAGGTACTACCTTTTTGTACAAAAACCTGAAGTTTGAGCAGAATTCGTTTAAGCTTAAAAGTTTGAACGATTAAGTCATGAACCAGATTTCATCAGCCTTTCAAACTGTTTACTGGGGGACTCAATCATGGGTTTCCATTCACGAGTCTTTAGGTCGTTCGCGGTTCGGGGCCATAACCGGTTCGAGTGCATTGACTCAATCAATTTAAAGTTATAAGTTTAATAAAGGCAGCTGGATTTTTAAGTTAACAATTTCACTTGGAGTTAAAATTATTTTATAAGCCTCTTAATTAAATATGATCCTCACACTTTTTAACTCTAAACATTAACTCTTAACTCTTTTTTTAGTTATTGTTATAGGCAATAAGTAAGGGTCTTGACATTACGGTCGTTATGAATTATATCCCCGTGTTTTCTAATGATCGACAAATGTATTGGTTACAGCTATTAGGACGAACCAATCGAGCATTTGCATAAGCCTGATGTTCAGAACTTATGTGTTGTACAACTAATTTACGAGCGGCCGTGGATGTATGAACTGCGCCAACGAATCGAAAGGCTGCGGCTTTCCAACCATCTAATATAACTGCCGCGAAATCCCCAAATGTCGGATCTGTATACAAATCCATCTAGCTTGCGGCGGCAGGTCCGGCGCCTACCGGCAGAAGCCGTCATCGAAGGTTACTTTTCCGGCCGGCAGGGGTCCGTCCGAACAGCTGCTGACTCATCCAGCAATGTACGAATATGGCATCGGATTACCGATCTGTCGGTGTCATGATACTTGGAACCGGTTATATTCACAGTTCATCATAACATCACATCACAGTTATCACAGCTATATGACTCCAATCCTACTCCAATCCTACTCTTCGCCCGGTTCATCACAGTTATATGACTCCAATCCTACTCTAAATTACCTGGCCTATATAGCAAAGAACGAGGGTCGCGTTTTTTAAACGTTGCCGATGTAACGTGCCGAATCTCCCGTGAGACTCAATTTCGGTTCTACTCAGGACTCAAACCGGCGCATTTGAAATCGAATCGAGTCGATACCCACCAAACGGAGTGAATATCAAATCGTTAGGTCGACATGTCGTAGCGTTATAGCTCCGAAAAAGGCGCAAATATCTTTATATTTGTATTAACATTTGTATAAAAAAACCGCAGGATTATCATTAAAGCCTATGTAAACTGATATATATCGACGTTCATTGGCTGCAGCATTATGAATACGAATGAACACACGGTCACTTGGGCGGAGCGGGTTTGGCTATTTGTCTGAAAGGGACAAGAATCCACCAAGTGCTTGTCATTTGT
>VOPJ01012016.1:0-22209 GCA_014673585.1 Semibalanus balanoides
CGTCACAACTATGCCTTCGCTCAACACTTCGTATGGACTTCGGGGGTCGTTTGGCCTCGCTGCTTCGAGACCCGTCAATCATAAAGGCTTCCGGAAGACAAGTAAACGAGCAAGTACAAAGCTCAGTGCCAAGTCAAAAATACTATAAATTTGGCATATAAGACATTTAGTCTAGCTTTGAGCGCTGACTTCATCGATATTTCAGTCATTTGGGGTCAGACGAAAGAAAAGAGCGCACTGTGATAGATCCACCAAGTAATCATCATCGACAAAACATGACAATACCTCACCCATTAAATGTATTCAGTCGCACGAAACAAACATCCAGCCATTTCTTGTGTCAAGCGACACGAAATATTGGACCACAAAGCAAATATAGATAAACATTTCCAGCAAAGACATCAATGACTGAGTGTCTGCAGCAGGCTGGCACCGTGTGGAATAGCGGCGGGCGGCGCGGTGTCGCTGGCTGGTGAGAGCAGCTGTGTCCGCCGTGCAGCACGCCGGGCTGTCCCTGTCTGTCCGCTGGTCAGCAGCCGGTCCAGGCAGAGCACGCCTGGTCAGCAGCCGGTCTAGGCAGAGCCCGCCGTGCAGCACGCCGCTGAGGCCGGGGCTGCCCCTCTCCGCTGGTCAGCAGCCGGTCTAGGCAGAGCCCGCCGTGCAGCACGCCGCTGAGGCCGGGGCTGCCCCTCTCCGCTGGTCAGCGAACAGTCTAGGCGCCCGTGGGCGCAGCCACACGGATCTTCTTCTGCACCTGACTGATCTTGTCGCCCAGGCTGAGAGCCATTCCCTGCAGTGATACAGAGATACACCGGTAAGTCACATGTAGCGGCGCGTCTCAGGCGGGGCGGACAGACGACTCACCAGCTCTGAGTCATACTCCACGGTATGAGTGGCCGAGCCGTGGTGTAACGACCAGCTCACAACACCACAGCACCAGTGACCGCCTCCCCCGACACTGACCTGGCTTTTGGCCCGGATGCGGATGTGGCCGATCACGGGCGCGTCCGGTTTGTTGAACGGCTTCTCCACACTGAGGTTGGCCAGCGCGTCCTCGCCGAAGATGGAGCGTGCGTACAGGTTGGCGGCGAGGAAGCCGCTGTCTCCCGACAGGCCCTGCGGCACAGCACCACAATCGTCACACTTCAGAGAAACAGAAATACTGTGGGACTGGAATTGGCGTCCGCAGACAGGAGACCACAGAGGTGGCAAGGTCTGACAGGACTGAGCGGGCCGGACGGTACAGACACACTCAGCACTGCAGGCCGGACGGTACAGACACACTCAGCGTCTCACAACACTGCAGGCCGGACGGTACAGACACACTCAGCGCCTCACAGCACTGCAGGCCGGACGGTCAGACACACTCAGCACTGCAGGCCGGACGGACAGACACATCAGCCACTTGCAGGCCGGACGGTACAGACTACAGACAAGCACTCCAGTCAACTGCAGAGCGGACGGTAAGACACACTCAGCACTGCAGGCCGGACGGTACAGACACACTCAGCACTGCAGGCCGGACGGTACAGACACACTCAGCGCTGCAGGCCGGACGGTACAGACACACTCAGCACTGCAGGCCGGACGGTACAGACACACTCAGCACTTGCAGGCCGGACGGTAACAGACAACAACTGCAGCGCTGCGCCTGACTGGTACAGACACACTCAGCACGGCTAGGCCGACGGTACAGACTACAGACACACTGAGACTGCAGGCCGGACGTAAGAACACTCAGCACTGCAGGCCGGAAGGTACAGACACACTCAGCACTGCAGGCCGGACGGTACAACAACAGACAGCCCTCACAGCACTGCAGGCCGGACGGTACAGACACACTCAGCACTGCAGGCCGGACGGTAACAGACACACTCAGCACTGCAGGCGGATAGGTACAGACACACTCCCAGCACTGCAGCCGGACGGTACAATAGACACACTTCAGCACTGCAGGCCGGACGGTACAGACACACTCAGCACTGCAGGCCGGACGGTACAGACACACTCAGCACTGCAGGCCGGACGGTACCTTTTCGGGAGTGAGGCAGCGCATGTTGGTGGACGTCATCAGGTGGGTGAGGTACTCGTTAAGATCGGTCAGCGTCGTGTTGACAGACACCTGTCGAGACAGACAGACACACACACACACACACACTCGTCAGTAACGCGGTCCACGGCGCCTGAGCTCAGTCAGACTGACGCAGCCAGGCAGCAGCATATGTAGCTCAACACGTTCACATTCACCTAACGTCTGACTGAGCTCCTGGTCAGAGCAGGACGTCTGACCGAGCTCCTGGTCAGAGCAGGACGTCTGATTGAGCTCCTGGTCAGAGCAGGACGTCTGACTGAGCTCCTGGTCAGAGCAGGACGTCTGACTGAGCTCCTGGGTCAGAGCAGACAGTTCTGACTGAAGCTCCCCTGGTAAGAACAGGACGTCTCGACTGGAGCTCGCTGGTCAGAGCAGGACGTCTGACTGAGTCCTGTCAGAGCAGGACGTCTGTCTGAGCTCCTGATCAGAGCAGAATCGTCTGACTGACGCTCCTGGTTCAGAGCAGGACGCTGACTGAGCTCACTGGTCACAGGGCAGGCGTGTCTGACTGACTCCTGGTCAGAAGCAGACTCTTGAGTAGTTCCTGGTCAGAGCAGACGTCTGACTGAGCTCCTGGTACAGAGCAGGACGTCTGACTGAGCTCCTGGTCAGAGCAGGACGTCTGACTGAGCTCCTGGTCAGAGCAGGACGCAACCCACCTTGTTCTCCCACTCAAACTCAGCCCACATCTGTCTGAACTCCTGGTCGGAGCAGGAGGCCGGCACGATGTAGTCCATGATGTCGATGTGGATGTCGTTCAGCACCACTACGTTGCGGTCGTTGCCGGCGCCGGTCACGTCGTACACGATGTTGCCGAAGATGATGGCGTTCTCGGTGCTGGCCACCTGTGGAGCACGGGGCGCGGTAGCCACCGTAGACCAGGCGTTCCCGCACATGGGTCCCCCACGCTGCCTTACCTGGATTCGCCTCAATGCGCAAATATACATTTAACAAATTACAGCAACAGAGCCCACATGTTACTCCTATCGTCCAAACATTCACGAATCATAAACATTTGTTATCTGACAAACTCCCCCATTTTTTCATCCCTGAGTACGCTTTTTGTATCCCTTCATATATTGAAGACCCATTACATTGAAGCTCCAAAACCGTTGCGTACGATTGAAATATCGAGGCAGAATCACATGGCGCCGCAATGGACTTTTTAAAAAAAAAATCGTTATTTCTTTGCTCCCTGACCCCAATTAAAAAAATGAAAAAAAAAAGGACAGATTTTCGTCACGACGATTCGTGGTTTCAACCGTAATGTCTGGCCGCCCGCAGGAATAAGATAGTTGAAAGCCTGCGTCATTGTTTTTAGAAGTCATGCATGTCAAGGCCATCTTAGTGATCTTGTTTAATGCTTATATCTATATCGGCCTGGTAGCCTTTCACGACGGTACAGGCATGAATGGTAATATAGATTGCATAGGTTCGGAGGCTCGCAAATTTTGAAGCGAGGGAATACTTTGGCAATTTCAGATTAAAATAAAAATAACGCCAAGTGATCTCGGATTTTAGTTTTCTAGAAAATATACCTGACACCGGAATGGATGGCAAGACGTGTTGTTCGTGCCTTTGGTTATGTTTTGAGCCAAGTCAGTCTAGAATGAGAAAAAAAAAATCGCTTATAGACGAATTTACTTGAAGCTTCGCAATACCTCAGGAAGGCCGACGTTGCGAACAGCCATCATGTGATATTCCCGGACCGGGGCAAATATTCGAGAATGGGCAATTAAATAAGAGCGACAGGTGTGATCTGGAATAGAGTCTAAGTATTTCTGAGACGAAAATGTAAGAATACTCTTGTGATCTATGTCAAGGTCATATCTAAGGTCAAATATTACAAGTAGTGCTTCGAACACATTTCTGTGCCTCTGGACTGGGTAGATACATCGATATGCAGTACATGTCTCATCAATGAGTCGCATTGCGTATGGTGCGTTACTGTTTTCACGTCTCTATCTTCATTCTGTCGAGTTATTGACAAACAAGTGCTTGTGGTCACAAAATTGACCCTGACCTTAGGGCACCGATATCAGAAATCCGGGATAAACAAATTGTAGATATCTGTGACCTTATGACATCCTGCAAGTTTGAAACCGATCGTTCTGACAGTGTGTCTGCATACGACCAAAAACGTTTTGGAGATGAGGTTATCGCGTAACCTGGTCTGGTGATCTGACCTGAGATGACTCGACGCCAATAATTTTACATCATTTGGGTAGTTTATTTCACAACAGGTATGCAAAAAAAACGGCGTCGCGTAGCGCCGCCGTTTTTCCGCTATCATCGAAAAACCGGAGGGGTGGGCGGAGTTCCCCCCACACTCCAAGGCACGTGTTAACAAACAAAGCAAACCGAAGGACGGGAAAGGTAAATACCTTGACATTGGCCTTGATGTTGGCAAAGTCTTTGGGCCCCAGCACGAGCGGTGACGGCTTCTCGACCAACTTGAGGTCTCCGAGTGTGGCGAGCTCGAGGCAGCAGTTCTGCAGCGTATCCGACGTCTGGTTCACCACCAGCACGTCCAGCACGATGTCGTACTGGTTGACGTTGTACGTGACGCCTCGCCCGAAAACCGGCATCCAGAGAATCCCGTCATGCTGCTCACCTGCATCTCCAGTAGCGACCAACGCGGTCATCTGGCTGTTCTCTTCTCGCACATACACACAGCACAATACGGACGTCATCTGCTTCTCTCTCGCACATAACACCACAAGCACAACGGACGGTCACCTCTCTCGCACATAACACAACAGCACAGCGGACGGTCAGTCTGGGCTTCTCTCTCGCAACTAAACACCCCACAGACCAACGGGACGGTCATCTGGCTGTTCTCTCTCGCAATAACACAGAGCCACCAGCGGACGGTCACACTCTCTCGCACATAACACACAGCACCAACCGGACGCGTCCACCTCTCTCGCACACAAACACACCAGCAACCAGTGGACGAGTCATTGGCTGGTTCTCTCTGCATATAAAAACACAGAGCACCAGCCGGACGGTCTACCTGGCTGTTCTCTCTTCGCACAACAAACACACCAGCACCCAGGCGGCACGGTCACCTTGGCTGTTTTGTCACACATAAGTTTCTGTATTCCTCACGGTCTACAGGAAAACGGCACTCAGATAACTTTTCCCGCATTCAATAAATTATTGACTATGGAGCCTGAATCACCTACGATCACCACAAATTGGATCACATTTCGGACTTATTGAACAGACTGGGTTGGCTAAATGCAAACCAGCTCACTACTCACCAGACGCAGTGTCGGACACACAAAGTGAGATGTCACGGGGAAACGGAGTCACTGGCCGCCGGCTTTACCACTGTGGCGGAGATACGCGACCGACCAACTCGGCGGGACCATGGCGGCGGGACCATGGCGGCGGGACCAACTATGTGCCGCCCTAGGTCCCGTACCGAGATGGGCAAAAGGCGATTTGTTTGACGGGCGCCTGTCCTTCCAACACTGTCCCGCCTGAGCTGGTGCGACTCCCCAGCGCCTGCCTGTCGCCTCACCTGAGGCGACACTGTGGTGGCTACCAACCTATAACCTCTTGACTGAACTGCTGTATATAGGTCACCCAACGCTACGCTCGGCCTTCCGTGCGCTTTCGGATCGCAATCTTGACTTGCCCTTAACCGTATCTACAGTCTGCTTACGACCTTGCTTGCTTTTTTGGCATTTTGCTTTTTGTGATGCTTTGTGTTTGGGTTATAATTAGCACACAAGCTGTTTAGGGATGACACCAAATAAATGATGGCTATGTCTACTTATCAACACACAGGCATAACTGACGGTCACTTTGCCGTTTTCATCACCCACCACACACACGCAGCCAACTACACGGACGGTCATCTGGTTGTTATTTCCTAACCCAACGCGCCAAACCGCACACCGGTCATCTGGTGTCACTTTCACACAACACACAGGCTGACAGCGAGATTAAACACTCTCATACGGAAAGACAAAGCAGACAAGACCCGTCCTGTAACCATATCTGGAATTATCAAACGCAACGTCGCCATGTCGAGGGGTAAGTAACTGCCAAAACGTCATGCCTCGTTTCGCCACAATACGTGTTGACACAGACAGAATCACGGGAGGACGTCAATAAGTGGGCCCGGGCGTCAGCGGCGTGTGACTGGCAAGCTCAGGACTAGTGAGCGCACTGAGTGTATCGGTCGGATGTGGTCGCGGTATGTGGGCCGTGATTATACGGTACAAAGCTCCAATGCACACTATATTTTACACTAATGCCGCCGTCAACTTCGAGTATATAAGATCGGCATCATAACCTCCGCACTGAGCACTTGCCGTTAACAAGCTCATATATCTTTAGGCATATCATATTACGTACATGCCATAAACTCACTAAAAAATAAAAAATCTCTTCTGCGGACTAGCATTCAGCCAGTCAAACTGTCTGGTGGGTAGTTGCGGAAATAAGTTGTATATGATCAACTTCGAACTAGAGAAATATGAAATCTCCCAGTCGGTACGCGACTGGATTTGTTTTGGTTAGTTGATCTGCGGGTTTCTAGGACGCACAAACTTATGTACCGAGAGCTGAGCGGCGGAACAGCTGATCCCCTACACATCAAGAACGGCCACCACCGCCTAACGGCTGCGGCCGACAGCTGATCCCGACACATCAACAGTGACACACCGCTCCCTAACGGCCTGGCGGAGACAGCTGATCCTGACACATCAAATGCCCACCGCTCCTTAACGGCCTGGCGGACCAGCTTGATCCCCTGACACCATCAAAGTGCCACACCCCTCCCTAACAGCCCTGGCGGGAACAGCTAATCCAACACTGTACACCATCAATCCACCCTAAACCTAACGGCCTGGAGAAGGACATGGCTGAATCCCTGACCACATCAAAGTGCCACCACCGCTGAACCATATACGGGCCTGGACGGGACAGTGATTCTCCAGCCTGACACATCAAAAGCTCCACACCGCTCCTAACGCTGGCGACCAGTGATCCTCCTGACCACTATCAACAGTGCCACCACCGCTCAACGCTCCTGGCGGGACCAGTGATTCCCCCTGACCACATCAAAGTGCCACACCGCTCCTACGGCCTGGCGACAGCTGATCCCCTGACAAATTCAATAGTGCCACACGCTCCTAACGGCCTGGCCAGGCGACAGCTGATCCCCTGACACATCTAAGAGTGCCCAACTCCCCTCCTAACGGCCTGGCGGGACAGCTGATCCCCTGACACATCAAAGTGCCACACCGCTCCTAACGGCCTGGCGGGACAGCGGCACACAGCACACAGCGCCGTACCTTGCTAAGTTTGGACGAGCTGAAGTCGGCGGCGGACCGTTTGACGGCGCCCACAGCCTGCGACAGGGAAGCCTCGAACACGTCCTCACTGCCGCTCAGCTCGGCGCGTCCCGACAGCTGCAGGAAGGCGATCGGCGCGTCCGGCTGCACGGCCAACACGCCGCGCTCCTTGGACGGGTGCGGTGCCTCCGTCTCCGCCTTCACCTGCACGGCGCCAGACGACAGACACTCAGACATCAGAGCTCCGACGACAGACATCAGGCACCAGACGACAGACATCAGACATCAGACATCAGAGACCAGACGACAGACATCAGGCACCAGACGACAGACACTCAGACATCACCAGACAATCCACCAGTCAGTGGCTCCGCCTTCACCAGACGACAGACGTCAGACATCAGAGCTCCGACGCGAGCAGCAGTGCTAAGCACCGCGTAACCGAGGCCAAGAACAGGTCCATTTTGTAGACTGATTTGGAATATAAATTACCAAAGACAAAGTAGCGCATATAATAAATACAGACACGACACAAAGATAGTTAAATACTCATCGCTACAGATATCGATAGTGCCCCTCACCACGCTCTAGCATTCCATCGCGATATGCGGTTGGAATACTGGAACTCACTGATCAACTTTGTTGGTAGAAGACTTCACCAACGTAATTTAGTACATAAAGGTATTCAGACTAAAATGTTGACCAGAAAACGTTTTCAACCCATCCGAAATCTCAGCACGCCCTGCAAATAATATTAACCGTGCAGATATTTTTCACATAAGAAAGTAAAGTTTCTGAAGTTCCGCCGCAGACTGCCGAATACGTCAGTCGGCGGCTTACCTTCAGCATAGAGTTGAGTGCGTCTTTACAGGCGACGAGGAAGATTTTCTCGAGCAGCGGGTTAGGCTCGGCCACGACGCGCAGACAGAGCTGCAGCCTCTCCAGATCATCGTCACTAATGGCCTTCTCGGGCAGGCCGGAGCGGCCCAGGTGCATCATACTGGCGATAATAAGCATCGTCTCGGCGCGGAGCCGGTGCTGCTTGACGGGCGAAGTGACCAGGCGGCAGTAGCGCAGTGACAGCTTGGCCAGCGTCGTCGCCAGAACAGACGCCACGAAAAAGTCACCAGACATCAGGTACTTCCGCAGCGGCGGTCGCTCGGCCTCGGCCTTCTTAGCCGACCTGCCGAACAAGGGAGCGGGGCGGAGGTCAGGCAGGCTCCGGGTAGAGGGAGCGGGGTCAGTGCATGATGATGATTGGGGTTTAAGGGCGCCGCAACTGTCTGGTTATGTGGCGACCATAACCTCCAGATAAGCAGACGCTCCAAGAGAACAGGTCGCTGCCAATACAGATGTCGCACGAGGAAAACTGTCACTACACAACTGAATAGTAAATAACGGTAAAGCTGACTTCAGCGACAGAGGGTAGGTGTAACAGTAACTCCACAACAAAACCTGAAGTGTCTTAACAACTGATAAGTTTGCAGATCTTATAACACTCGGCTTTGTATGGGCGCCACATAACCATTGAGTTGAGGCGCCCTTAAGCCCAAATCATCATCATCAACACTCGGCTTTGTAATTTGTCAACTAGCTGTAAGAATAGTTGACACGCCTGCCTGCCGCCCCCTCTCAGACCCGTCTGCACTCACGGCGCGGCGCTGAAGGCCGACTGGGTGGCGTAGGTGCCGTCGGCGGTCACCAGCTTCTGCACCGTCTGCTGCTGCTGCGACGGGTCCTCGTCGGTGGGCTCGCCGGCGGCGCGGCGCCTCTCGTCCTCCACCAGCGGCAGCTCACCCAGCGCCTGGCGCACCTGGGTCAGCACCGACTGCACGTCCTCGGCGCTGGCGGCGAACTCACCCAGGATCCAGGTGGCAGCCCGGTGAACACGCACAGAGCTGAGACACAGACAGACGGGTATAGATGGCACGTCAGTGGCCCGGTGAACGCGCACAGAGCTGAGACACAGACAGACGGGTATAGATGGCACGTCAGCGGCCAGGCTCCGCTCGGACAGTCAGACGGCGCTTACACACCGGCATACATCATTATCAATACAGGACGTATTAGTGTTAGAATATTTATATTTTTAACGCTACCTCACTATTCAGAATCGTAATTCGTATTTCCATAGCCCGCCGATGTGCGATTTGAATTATTGTAAACTATTAATTGTGCAACAATGCAAGTGGACATATCACCGAAACCGACTTCAAAGCGTATTAGCGACGCAAACGTTCACTGCCTAGACACATTCACAGATAACGCCCATGTGAATATGCCCGTCTCCGTGTGTGCCCCTGGCTCCCCCCACCCCCCCACTGGAACCCGCCGGTCACTCACCGATGATGGGGTAGCCTACGAGCAGCCTGTTCCAGCACCAGCGGTCGCAGGTGGTCGAACCGCTGGACGGCCTCGCGCAGGAAGACGAGCACGTCGGCGGCGGCCAGCTCGTTCGAGTCGGACAGGAACTCAGTCAGCAGCGGAATCACCGTGGCCGACACGTCCGAGAACTTGATGGAGCATGAGTGTAGCGTGCGCACCAACAGCTGGCGGTACCTGGCGGACAGACAAGACACACATACATACCAGCAGGCGCCACTATCCGACCAGCAGCTGGCGGTACCTGGCGGACAGACAGACACACATACATACCAGCAGGCGCCACTATCCGACCAGCAGCTGGCGGTACCTGGCGACAGACAGACAATCACATACATAGCCGCAGGCGCCACTATCCGACCAGCAAGTTGGTCGGTACCTGGCGGACGAGACAGACACACATACATACCAGCAGGCGCCCACTATCCGACCAGCAGCTGGCGTACCTGGCCGGACAGAACAGAACACACAATACATATCAGCAGGCGCCACTATCGACAGCAGTTGGCGGTACCTGGCGGACAGACAAGACACACATACATACCAGCAGGCGCCACTAGACCAGCAGTTGGCGGTACCTGGCGGACAGACAAGACACAACATCATACCAGCAGGCGGCCACACCGACAGCAGTTGGCGGTACCTGGCGGACAGAAAGACACACGATACATACCAGCAGGCGCCACTATCCGACCAGCAGTTGGCGTACCTGGCGGACAGACAGACACACATACATACCAGCAGGCGCCACTATCCGACCAGCAGCTGGCGGTACCTGGCGGACAGACAGACACACATGCAATGCATACCTACAGGCGTCACTATTCGACCAACTATTGACTTTTGACAATCTGATCAAATATTGACAGCCAACTATTGGCTCCGTAACACCAGGCAAACGTGGCGTCCAAAGCTTCGCAAGCAGCCAGATGGAAATGAGACAGTGGAACAGAAGGAACAGAGGGGGGGGGGCAACCTACTTGCCGATGTCCTCGTGCTCGACGGTGTTTGTCGTTTTGGTAACCTCCTTCCTTCAGCACGAGCACTAGCTCCTCCACCGTGCGCGACGCACAGATCCATGACCAGATCAGAGTCTTCCTCCGCACCTGGCAACCACATACATATGACGTCACCAGCAGACATGACCAGGTCCAGAGTCTTCCTCCGCAACCTGGCAACACATACATAATGACTGTCACCAGCAGACATGATCAGATCCAGAGTCCTTCCTCGCACCTGGCAACACATTACATAGACGTCACCAGCAGACATTACCAGGTCCAGTCTTCCTCCGCAACCTGGCAAACATACATATGACGTCAACCAGATCCATGACCAGATCCAGAGTCTTCCTCCGCACCTGGCACACATACCATATGACGTCACCAGATCCATGACCAGATCCAGAGTCTTCTCCGCACCTGGCAGCCACATACATATGACGTCAACAGCAGACATGACCAGGTCCAGTCTTCCCTCCGCACCTGGCAACACATACATATGGACGTCACCAGAATCAGAGTTGTCGCGCCCGTGTAGCCTCAGTTCGGGAGAGCGCTGACTACAGATCTCAAGGGTACCGTACCACCTGGCAGATGGTTGAGCCGCTTTCGCGCTCGCCTGTTTGCTCCCTGGCGGAATGACCTGCGGCTGGTGGCAGCGGCGACGTCAAAGGTCAGATGAACAGCGAGCCGGGGCGGACCGTCTCAGTCGTAAGGGGACGTTAAACCTTTCGATTTTTACTGCCGGTGATCACGCGACATAGAGGCGCTGATCCAAATGGTGGGATCAGGGCCTGCGCTACAAGCTTAGCTTTAGCGTGGGTCCGAGGTCTCGGGATCCATCCCATCACAATACACCAGCTACAAATTGATAAAAATGTCTTCCTACCATCTGGCAACATAACACGCACACGCAAACAAAAAGTTTACGTGTTTACGTTACAAACATCAGAATACAAGTGATAAACGTCTTGGGTGTATGTATGATAGTGGAAATGACCGGATACGTATTACGTGTTGCATCTCATTCAGAATATGGTTCCGAAAGAACACATGGCATGAGCAGCTGTGGACATAAACAGAGTAATCTATCATCGCACGGCTTTGATATTATCACGCACAAGTGAGAGGAGTCGAAAAATTTCGTGGCATCATAATCACCCCCTTTACTGGAGCGGTACAATAACAGCCACACCATTCCCACTAGGTGATATTGAGGGTTTCGGAGGGGTCAACTAGGAGATGTACCATTCGAAGCCTGAGTTCACGCGGAAATCCAGCATGCACATTTTTTTTCCCCAAAATTCCATCGACGCCTTTTTAAATCGATTTTTGTCCCGAAATCGAACCCCTTTTGTGACTAGCCGGCTTTCGCGTGTCATGTGGTATGGCGAAAATGTATACAAATGAACATGTTACCGGATTCGTCTCTACTCTGCATCAAGGTTCCTCATAGAACGCAACCAATCAGATGGTTTGATTGGTTAACACGGCTGCATCAAAGCCAAGCGGCTACCGTGTCCGGCACTAAAGGCTCACTCCCGCTTGCGCCTCAAAGCGCAGAAAAATGGCCTCGTGGACAGCAAGCTGAGCACTGCACGCCGCCGGTCCGGGCTTACGAAAGCAAGCTATCGGCAGTCACGGATAAACGGCATACATGGTAAAAACCATTTCACTTTGACACTAGCACCAGCATCCAAAGAGATTGTGACAAATGGATCCAGGCACGGGGCGGGTAGATACCTACTTCTGGTTAATTTTGTCAATATTGAAGAACAAAAAATATCTTGGCTGTTAATAGGTACAAAACGTGCGCACGTGCACGCCTATTTTATATCTCAGGAAACAGCTTAGGCCGATTGTGTTAAATTTGGTGTGTGGTTAGGGAACCTCTCAGCCGCCACTTTCCCACGATCCAGTGTCCTAGATTGTTTGGGCCAGGGTGCAGAGTGGAAATTCAAGATGTAAATCAGAAAGGAGTGGAAAATTCGACTTAAAAAAGAGCGTTTTTAAAGAAATTTACCATCTCTAATAAAAAAAATTTGGAAATCAATTTTCCTGGCCTTTTACATATTACAATAAATGAGTAAAATAATCTCAAAGTGAAAAGAAATAGAAAAAATCCCTTAAATTGGGCAGAAAGGAAGTGGGAAATTATTATTGTAGGGTATCGCTTTTAACCAAAGTTCCAATCCTAGAACACTGCATGCGTCAGGGTTGTTCCTCTGCACGTTTGCGCACCCTTTTTGTATGTCAGAAACTATTTGCCGATCGAGTTTGAGAATACACCTAACACCATCCTTTGCCGCCGCTCGGATTTATTCGCCGACTACGGCGCCTACTGGTGATGCAATTGCTAACAATGCCACCAGAACTTGGCCTATATTGTATCGGGTCCAGAGAAGGAATCTGTGGGTCCCAAGTCACGGCCCCAATCGACATGGAAGCCATCTAGAAGACCGTCATCGCTTTGCGCCACCCGCCCGCCAACACAGCGAAGCCACGTGGTGGTAGAGGCCCCCTACCCCCCCCCTGCCTAAAACCCCCGTTCTAACATAGGCGAGGCGCCACAGAGACTGCACGCCCGGACGCGCGGCCGACATGGATTCACTCCAGCGCGATGCATTTATCTAAAGCGGTCACAGATCGGAATGTTATTTTGCATGCGGTCTTCCAAATGTATGAGGCCACTTTTCCAGCTGATGTACACTGCACTTTCCACAAAAGTGATATTTCACTCCGCCTTAGCGCGCATGTTTGCTTACCTCGAGATCGGGCGTGGCCAGGATGCGCAGTATGTCCATGACGAGCTCCTGCAGTACGCGCTCGTGACTGGGGTTCTCCTTCAGCGCCACCAGCCGGTCCAGCACGATCAGCTTCACGTTGTTGTCAGACTCCTTCAGGATGATCTCGATGTAGGCGGTGGCCGCCGCCTGGCGTCACAAGCACACGGCCGCGTCAGCAGGTCCCACACTATCGCCTGCCGGCCAGGCAGCGCATCTCTCACGCCATCAGAACTCCGCAACAGACCTGTATCAACAGCCAGCTCAATTACAAGCTGGCTGTTTCACAACTCAGTTTCAAGAACGTCACGTCGGCACAAAACAGTGGCAGGTCATCAACAGCTACAGACCGGCGGCGGGGTCACAGGGCCCAGCCAACGGTCACAGACGTACCCCACGGACCCACGGGCTCCACCGGGCCAATCCGCCACGCCGTAGCAAGACTGCCTGTACTAACAGATACCCGTGACTGTCTCTACTGACCCGGACGGCGGTGGGTGCCGAGCTGAGGGTGACCAGGGTGCCGGCCGCCTCGTAGCGGACGGCGGCGCTGCTCGAGTTCAGCAGGTTGTAGATGCAGCGGATGAAGCGGGAGCGCTCCGACGGGTTGGCATGGCACACCTGGGTCAGGGACAGGCAGAATGCTGGTCAGCACGGCGGCCCACCGGCCGCCAGGCAGCGACACATAACGTTAACGGCCAGATGGCACCACCACATACGTTTTGTCATGAAAAACGCAACATCATACTGAGACGAATGTTATACTAAGCACACGCTTAAATGCACTAGAAAAAACGACCGATTTATTGAGCAGCATATGTTTGCATGTTCATCTGACAAAGAAGCTAACCATTTATTCATGGTACCCATATGCTTGTAATTAGATGAACATTAACATACGACGTTGAAACCAACATAACTTCGCAGCAAAAAACACCAATACGAATGCCTTTTTAGCTTCCCTTCCTTCTCGACCAGCCTTGCTTTACCCAACACCATCACGTTTACTGGTAAACAGCGTCACGCAGTCTTCAGGCATACCCACCCACCCTGTAAACAAGCTGTCAGGCTCACAGCCAGCCACCCACCACTGCCCACCTTGTAGATGAGTTCGACGATGACCAGCTGGAGGATGTCGCCGAACGTGTTGACCTGCTCGATGCAGGAGCTGAGGTAGGAGAGCGCGCGCTCCTGATCGGCGTGGATGAGCATCATGAAGGCGTTGCGCCGGCACGACATGTCCTGCTCTCCCTCCAGGAAGCTGGCGATCAGCTCCGGCGCGTCCGGAATCAGAAAGTCAAAGTTCCTGGCAGCACATACAGAATGTGGTCAGGCTACATTACTGACAAAACGAAATGGTTAAATCCTCAAAGATATAAACAGCCTTTGTGCAAAGACAAAGGAACAATTCAAAAGAAAAACAGATTGTGATAGCGCATGTCGGTTTGGCCCCAGCTGGAGTATGCCGGCACCTGTATATGGTAAAGACGGCCATGACGGCGTTACGGCGGACATAGGAGTGCCGGTGCTCCAAACAGGCCTGAATGGTCGGCATCAGCGGCTCCAGCAGCTCCGGCTCCTTCAGCTTGCACAGGAAGCGCAGCGTCGAGCCGCGGATGTACTCGTTCGGATGCTGCAGATCCTGCAAACCCGGCGACAAGGCCACGTCAGCTGTACATCACAGACGACTCATCACTCAGGACATGACAACTGTTGAAATCATCTGACAAATTCATCTACTGACTCAAGACTAACGAAACAAATATTTATTTTCAAAACTTACACACACAAAAGCTATGATATTCGTACCTTACGATAGGCGTCACAAACAAGGATCATTTCTTGCATGAGCTTGCCGTCGGGAAGAGTTTTCGGCACTATCTCCCAGAAGATGAGCAGAAGCTTCTTGATGGTGTGATCCTGCAGCGGAAGCACGAAGCGAATGACCGTCATGAGGATGCCCGGGATCTTCTCGCCGGATAGAATGCAGTGGATACATTTCTTCAGAGCCTCGGTCTTCGTTCGGATGTCGCCTCGCTCTGCAACAAATAGGAGCCGCCTTCAAACATCTCTGCAATAGAATATGCAACAACACAACATAACAAGGCAGACAACGAAACGACAAATAGGCGCTGAATAATGGAACAATCGTCAGTCGGTGATGAGACTCTGTGCTGAAGCGAATACAAACATTNGAGTTCGACGATGACCAGCTGGAGGATGTCGCCGAACGTGTTGACCTGCTCGATGCAGGAGCTGAGGTAGGAGAGCGCGCGCTCCTGATCGGCGTGGATGAGCATCATGAAGGCGTTGCGCCGGCACGACATGTCCTGCTCTCCCTCCAGGAAGCTGGCGATCAGCTCCGGCGCGTCCGGAATCAGAAAGTCAAAGTTCCTGGCAGCACATACAGAATGTGGTCAGGCTACATTACTGACAAAACGAAATGGTTAAATCCTCAAAGATATAAACAGCCTTTGTGCAAAGACAAAGGAACAATTCAAAAGAAAAACAGATTGTGATAGCGCATGTCGGTTTGGCCCCAGCTGGAGTATGCCGGCACCTGTATATGGTAAAGACGGCCATGACGGCGTTACGGCGGACATAGGAGTGCCGGTGCTCCAAACAGGCCTGAATGGTCGGCATCAGCGGCTCCAGCAGCTCCGGCTCCTTCAGCTTGCACAGGAAGCGCAGCGTCGAGCCGCGGATGTACTCGTTCGGATGCTGCAGATCCTGCAAACCCGGCGACAAAGGCCAGTCAACTGTACATCACAGACGACTAATCACTAGGACGTGAATACGTTGAAATCCTATCTGAAAAATTCATTCTACTGAGTCAGATACGAAACAAATTGTGTATTTTCAACCTTATCACACACAAAAGACTATGATATCCACCTTAGATAGTGCGTCAAACAAGAAATTTTCTTGCATAGCTTGCCACGGAAAGTTTCGGGCACTATCTCCGAGATGACAAAAGCTTTTGATGTGTGTATCTGCAGCGAAGTACGGAAGGCGTGACGTATGGATAGCCGGGATCTTCTCGCCGGTAGACTGCAGTGGATCATTTCTTCAGAGCCTCGGTCTTCGTTCGGATGTCGCCTCGCTCTGCAACAAATAGGAGCCGCCTTCAAACATCTCTGCAATAGAATATGCAACAACACAACATAACAAGGCAGACAACGAAACGACAAATAGCGCTGAATAATGGAACAATCGTCAGTCGGTGATGAGACTCTGTGCTGAGCGAATACAAACATTTGAGAAGGAACATACAAGCGACAAATCTGGATTTGTATGGCATTACACAGTCCTCTGAAATTAGCTTCCTAAAATATTCTGAACAAAATTTACTTTACAGTACTCTAACTTTGATGAACAGCAAAGCTTGTAACAAGAGCACGCATACAGCAAAGTGATAAAGCATGAGAGCACAACAACATTATTTGCCAATCAGTTTCCATTTAAATATAAGGCTATGAGTAGACAGTGGACACGATACAGTCCGTGGTGATACTGCAGTCCGTGGTGATACTGCAGTCCGTGGTGATACAGTCCCTGGTGATACAGTCCGTGGTGATACAGTCTGTGATGATACAGTCCGTGGTGATACAGTCCGTGGTGATACAGTCCGTGGTGATACAGTCCGTGGTGATACAGTCCGTGTGATACAGTCCGTGGTGTAACATCTGTTGGTATACATCCGTGGTGTAACAAGTCCGTGGTGATAACAGCGCCGTGTGATACTGGCCGTGTATAGAGTCCGTGTGGATACAGTCCGTGGTGACTACATACGTGTATACAGTCGCGTGTGTGAACAGTCTGGTGATACAGTCCGGTGGATAACAGTCCGTGGTGAACAGTCGTGGTGATACATCGGTGATCAGTCGTGGTGTAGTCCGTGGTGATTACAGTTCGTGTGATCAGTCCTGTATACAGTTTGACACGAACAGTCCGTGGTGATAAGTCCGTAGTGTACAGTCGTGGTGATTACATCACGGGTGATTTATCATTCCGTGGCGATAGTCGTGGTGATACAGCGTGGTATAACAGTCGTGTGATACAGCCGTGGTGATACAGTCCCGTGAGTGATACAGTCTGGGTGATACAGTCCGTGGTGGAATTACAGTTGACAGCGATACGTCCGTGGCGATACAGTCCGTGTTGAACAGTCCGTGGTGATACAGTCCGTGGTGATAAGATCCGTGGTGATACTGACAGTCACGTGTGATACAGCCCGTGTGGAATACAGTCCGTGGTGATACAGTCCGTGGTGATACTTGAGTCTGTGGTGATATACTGCAAGTCCGTGGTGATACAATCCGTGGTGATACTGCACTCTGTGGTGATTAATTGCAGTCCTGCGATACGTCCGTGGCGATACAGCCGGTGTGATACAGTCGTGGTAGATAACAGTCTGTGGTGAATACAGTCGTGGGATGCAGTCCCGTGGGCATGCAGTTTGTGTGATACAGCGTGGTGAACGTGTGTATAGTCCGGTGATATCATGTCCGTGATGATACAGTCGTGGTGATCAGTCCGTGTGATACTGCAGTTCCGGGTGATACAGTCGTGTGATCTAAGTCCGTGTGATATCAGTCCGTGGTGATACGTCGTGGTTGATACTGCATCGTGGTGATAACTGGTTCCGTGGCGAACAGTCTGTAGTGATACTCGTGGTGATACGTCCCGTGGTGATAATCCGTGGTGATACAGTCGTGTGATACAGTCGTGTGTATCATCCGTATGGTTACAGTAACGTGGTGAATACATCCGTGGTGAGTACATGTCCGTGCGATACAGTCCTGGCGATACATCCGTGGCGATACAGTCCGTGGCGATACAGTCTCGTGCGATACAGTACGTGGTGATACAGTCCGTGGTGATTACAGTCCGTGGCGATACAGTCGTGGCGATAAGTCGTGGGATACGTCCGGGCGATACAGTCCGTGCGATACTAGTCCATGATGATAACAGTCGTGGTGATACAGTCGTGGTGATACAGTCCGTGGTGTATAAGTCCTATGGTGAATACAGTCCGTGGTGATACAGTCTGTGGTGATGACAGGTCCGTGGTGATTACAGATCCGTGGTATCAGTCCGTGGTATACAGTCCCGTGGTGATACAGTCGTGGTGAACAGTCCCGTGGCGATACGCGTGGTGATACAGTCGTGGGATACAGTCGATGGTGAATACAGTCCCGTGGTGATTACAGTCCTGTGCGATACCATCCGTGGCGATACAGCCCCAGTTGGCGATAGCAGTTCCCTGTGCGATACAGTCCGTGGTGATACAGTCCGTGGTGATACAGTCCGTGGTGATACAGTCCGTGGTGATACAGTTGACACGATACAGTCCGTGGTGATACAGTTGACACGATACAGTCCGTGGTGATGATGTCGACACGACCAGATGCAGCTTACCAAGATCATGTTTGAGCTGCTGTTCGCTGGGCTGTTCGGCATCTGAAGGTGCCGCAATTAGAGTATAACAAGGCTGCTCTGTCGCCATCGCTACGCCTGAGGAAGCACAAACAACTCAACTTTGGATCTGGGCATTTGCAAAGCACCCTATTTCAACTTCATATCGTTAAATATTGGTTACATCAGGGTTTAAAGTAACATATACCAGACATGCATCAAACCAAATGCATAACTTTGCACGCAAAAGTGTTAGGATGAGCTATTCAGTTACATTAAAATTTGGGTTTGATTAGTTAGAATTGTCAAGGTAGGAAAAGGCAGCTGAGCTGCTTTGAGTATATGGAAACACTATTTATATAGGTGAAAAGACCTGTAGAAGCACCAGCAAATACAGGAGAGTTGGTGCCATCTTGTCACCAAGTTAACCCGCGCACTGCAGGGGGTTCGCGCCGAACACGAACTGCAGGGGGGAGGGGTGATTTCTGCCCCCCCCTGAGATCTCCAAAACTACGCAACGTAGCGACAAGCGGAAAACGGCATTAGCCATCACTCAGTCAAAAATAAAGATATTGCTTTGGAATTCGGTTTGGGTATTGTTCAAACTCAGTTCTCTTACACGAATTCCAGTTTTTAAGTTATACTTGAAAATTTGGATTTTGTGGGATTTTTCTATTTTTGAACTTTTTGGGGGTTATTTTTTAAATTAAAAATTGCCATTAGAAAGAAAATAGCATTTTACGCCTTTCGTGATTTTAGTTTTTAATTTGCTGCAAAACCATACTTTCTATTATTTTTTCAATATTTTACGCTCTTTTACGCACATGACATCAAAAAGTCATAATCTTCAGAAATACTTGACCAATGTCGATTAAAATTTCATAGGATACGTATAATTGTTGCAAACTCAGCTACTGAAAATTTCAAACAGATGCCCGTCATGTATACAAAGTTATTCAAGAAACTTCGGGGGTGCAGACCCCCCCGTAAAGGCAGACGCGAGTTAAGGGAGTGTGCTACTTTTATAGACATAGATACAAATATATTTTTAATTACGGTAAGAAGTATTGCTTCGATCTACTATACGGTGTAGATTAAAATTCAGTCTGGGCCCTTTTAGTCTTGATTTTACCTTATAATTCTGTTTTGCATTTGTTTTGTTTACAAAACTCATCGAAACGTATGTCACTATAACCGAGTAGCGAAGCTGTCTCTATAAATGGCGCAGCTAAGCCGATAAACAAACCTTTATGAAAGCAATGTATAGGGTTTGTTTAACAGTGATGAGAATCTGTTCGGTCAGCTGTTATCAGTGCTCACAGTCTGTTTATTCTCTTGCCAGAGCTAAAATATACTGTGCGTTGTAAATTTAAAGACAATGCTTCTAAGTAGCGAAAGCTTTTGGTCGATTTCGATTAATTAAGTACTTCCAGTATGTGATTGGCGACCTTGGAATATCTCAGCAACTTAAGTGATTCTGGGGAAATGAAGTGCATGGCTAAATTCAAAAAAATCTGTTCTACAAACTAGTGGCAACAACTCCACATGACCAATGTGAGTAGGCACACTCCCTTTAAAGTTTGATATCGATCCCTTGAAAAATGTGGTCATGGCATGACCGCAAACTTTTTGGGAGGTGGGGTCACTTGACCTGACATGGTGACCTGACCTAATCCGACACGAAAGCCGAATTTTCGCAAAATGTGCGGAAAGCATCAATGATAAGTAATACCAAATTTGGCGGCACTACGCGCCGCCGTTTTTTTCTTTCGTTATCTCGAAAAACCGCAGGGGGTGTTTAAACACCCCCTCCCAGCGGGGCGCGGTTTACAAATTTGACCTTTTGAGACCTGACCTCAATCTGTGTGGTATCAGGTTGTGAAATTGGCTAAGCCAAGGACAAGAGGCTGCCGGGAAAATAAGGAAACAGGGCGTCAAGCGAGAAGCGAAAAGGGGCTCCTACAAGAAAGTTGCACCAACGCGCGTCGTGCATATGTGGAAAATGCTTATCAGACGCGGTGGGTGATTGGAAGCTAACTGCACGGCCAACGGATTCCTGCGCAGACCGGCTTACGGCTACATCACACAAAGCCAGAGAAGACGGCGACGGACAGACGGCGCGGTGGAGCCGTCAACAACAAGGTAGAGAGCAGCACGTGGAGAGGCCACTGATATACATTTAAAAAATGGACACAGCTTTCGGGCAGAGATGCTACAGGTGTGCACGCCGACTGTCCACACATGGAAGGCGCCTGTACACGCTGAAAGTGCTGTCCAACCATCGAATTGAATAGAGTCAACAGCACAAGAGGGGGAGTATGTCAGCCAGGTGATGGAGGCTAACAGGAGCCAGGACAAGGAGTTTATCTACATGGATTGAAAACAACTGGCAACTTGTCTTCTCGATCGCTTTCCCAGGGCCGGGCTCTCTCACGAGACAACACGCGCTGCAGCGTGAAGGCCGTTACAGCCAGAGGCCCCAACGTCATGTCATCTGGTGCTGTGAGCCAACAGGTTTATGGTTTCCTGGACGGGCGCGGGTCGTTCCGGAAAGAAGACGTGCCGAATGGCTGTTGACAGGCGTGACGCGATGCGACGAGCCCGCGACCAGCTGTATCAAGCTCATCGCGATACCGCGCGGTCCGCGGAGGAGCTGGTTCGACGAAGAGCGGACTTTGCTGGCGTGCAGCTCATCCAGACGGAGATGGCCTGCACCTTCATGGACATGCTAAACACGCAACCGGTCCTAACGCAGGGAGAACACTGCCTGCAGTACCTAGAGGCTACGATCGACAATGCCATGCCAAATATCACTCCCCTGATGTGCCTCCGCTCGTGCAACCACGTGCAGCGTCACTTCCCTGGGTGCATGGCCCTAGCTGACCTGGCTATAGGGGTGTAGCCTGTAGCTTGAGTGCTGAGAACCATGCATAGACATTAGGCATGTACACATGTGCTGAGCCTCAGTCAAGTTTTCCGCGTTCTGCATACGTTGAGCACTATCGGAAGGTGACTTGTTGACATGTAGGCATACAGGAATAAGGACCTTGAAGTGTCTGTCATCATGTTATGATAAGCGGGAAGTTCTCTCAGATTTTATTGATACAAGTTATTCACAATTACATGATTATAATAGTGCTTGTTTTGCCTGTTTGGATTGTACACATTCAGCCCCAAATGTTTTAACTCAAATAGTATCATTCTTAATTTGAACTACTTAC
>VOPJ01012017.1:0-20886 GCA_014673585.1 Semibalanus balanoides
GGCCGAGGATTTGTTTGTTGCCACAATTTTAGACCTGTTTTCGACGGCAGACATTAAATAGGTATGGGATAAAAAAAATTGCAACCATTGGAAGGATAGTGTCAGACAACATGCAGGCTCTCATCTCCGGTCCCGTCAGGCACTTCATATAGTGTCTAACACCGATCAGTGAGTCTTGCGTTCGTGGATTCCTTCTCTTTCCCTCCGAAATCCATAAGCATAACCCGCATATTTCCAAGAGAGACAGGGAACCCCAACAGGTGAGTTGAACAGTTGATTTAAGTCAGGTCAAGGGCATCCGAGGTCACGAGGTGAAACTGCAGATTACGGCCATTAGGCGTTGTTATATATGTTATTTATTTTTTAGAACACGAAAAAAGACCTGAGAACATTGTTTGTTCCATACACATTACACATAGATGAACAAAGCAAAAACGGAAATACCTCTTTTGCAGTTTTGTAGAAGTGGTCGATTTTTGTCTTTTAAAGGTAAGTCATATTTGACGATATCATTTTTTAACTTGGTACCAACACATATTCACTGGGACACGTCTTAACCATACGTATTCCGGTATTAGGAAAATTCTAATTTAGTTTGAAAATTTTGTAAAAACAAAACAAAAATGCTTCTGGATTTCTGAGAAAAAAAATCAGAGACGATAGTTTGGTATTTAAGTTTAATATCAGCCAATTTATATTTAATCACAAATGATTTGTCTTACAAATTGTACTTTTAAAAGGGTTTTCCGCAAACTACTATCTTTACAAAAAAAGGAGAACACGACGTCATTCTGACGTCATTCCTGGCTGGCCTATCATAACATCACATTCTTTATTCATCCAACATATGTAGAACTGATGTGAGAGAAGGTGCGGCAAGTTTGGTGATGATGCTACTGTTTGTTGAGGAGATATTGCCAAATAACAGGAGGGGCCAAAAATAACCTCCCCCAGTTACTCGCGGGTTAAAGGCATTGGTCTGATCTAATTCGCATTCTCTGAAAAAATCATCATTGACGTATCACCATTGACGGGAAGGTAATTATAAATATCTGAACTTAGGTCATCGATATGCGAATTGTAGGTATTTATGGTCTTAGTAAATCCTGTAAGATTGAAGCCGTTCGGCCAAAACTGTGGCTTTGACACTACAAACTTTGGGTGTTATGTCATGTAACCTGCCCTGATGACCTGACCTGAGATGAGCTGAGGCTACCAATTCCACACCATGTGGGTTTTATATGTCGAGACATCCTAGACAATCCTCAGGGAGTATACAAAAACTGCGCGGCGCGGGTTAATAAATGTGGAACTTCTCCCCTTGTGATTCTCCTCTCTTCTTTTCTCTTCTCTTGTGATTCTCCACTTCTTGTGATTCTGACTGTGCCCGCGTCGATTCCACTCTTGTTAACTCCATCCGCGGATTGAGCCAACAATAATGGAATCCTAGTGTCTGCCAACATCGTTGGCGAATCTTTTCACTTACATTCTTAAGACTGACAAATTTCGACTACTGCAGTATTTTCACTTACTGGCTGAGGGAGTGGGACGGCGTTGTTTGTTGCTTTATTCTTTAAAATGATGAAGCCAAGCCTAAGTACTTTTAAGAGGCAATGTCGTTGCCCTAACTGCCATTATATTTTGTTGGCTTACCAGATGAAGGCTGCGTGATACTATTTGAAGCGAAACCATTTATGTTCTTAATGGGATATGAAAATAATAATGACATTTAAAAAAGGAGGATAATTTAATCCAGTCTAGTTAGATGTTTGTTCTTCTGAATATATCGCCACCCATGAACAGGCATTTTCGGATCCAGAACGCTGATTTGGGGAGGGGTACGTTTTTGTGTGGGGGTGGCGATCCCAATAGCGTCACTTAATTCTGCAAACTCCTTTCAAATCCAATTGCGACAGAGTGAGCAAGAGCATCAACCGTCAACACAGTTTGTATTTCTACAAACAACTAACCGTTTAACTTTCTCTCATGAATGCCCGTCAGATATCGCCTCCTGTCTGTTTTTACCTCTCCAGTGAACAGAGCGATGCTATCTGCGCCACTGGGCGGGCTGCTGACAGCTTCGTTCATCGCTCTCACCTCACTTTCTAGCTCACCCTTCTCCCAACCCCGTCACTATGTAGTCACATTTGTAATGCACCTTCTCAACGGCCAACTCGACACGAACGTCCAGCCAGGACCGTGGCAGGAAAACGAGCCAGGTCGAGGTAACCATCGGCCGTACTCGGCGCATTCAAACCTTGAATGTTGTTTACCTCTACGCCATAAACGACGCACTCTCGGCGGCGAGCGTTGCGCGGCCGCGCGCTGTCCGGCGCGCCTAACGTTCTCCAATTACGGGCGCGGGGTCATTATAATTCGAGTGCCCCGCCCGCGTGCAGGCGACTCGGGGTATCGGTTCCCATTAAACATAGGAGATAAATAAATCTCAGGGAGCCAGGTGAGCGGCTGGTAAAGCAGCCGGGTCAGCACAGCATGCAGGCTGCAGGCTCACACGGTAAACTGTGCCGGGTCAGCATGCAGGCTGCAGGCTCACACGGTAAACTGTGCCGGGTCAGGCACAGCATGCAAGACTTGCAGGCTCACCGGTAACTGTGCCGGTCAGCACAGCATGCAGACGGCAGGCTCACACGGTAAACTGTGCGGCGTCAGGCACGGTGAGTGCAGGCTCACACGCGTAACTGTGCCGGGTCAGCACAGCATGCAGACTGCAGGCTCCACACGGTAAAAACTTGCCGGGTCAGCACAGCATGCAGGTGCAGGCTTCACACGGTAAAACTGTGCCGGGTCAGCACAGCATGCAGACTGCAGGCTCACCACGGTAAACTGTGCCGGGTCAGCACAGCATGCAGGCTGCAGGCTCACACGGTAAACTGTGCCGGGTCAGCAGAGCATGCAGACTGCAGGCTCACACGGTAAACTCACAGCGAAATCACGACAGACTCACGGGAGCTCATGGAAGACTCATGGCAGAGTTGACAAACTGACGATTGACTCATGCCAGTGTTAGGCAGACGCACGATAGACTCAAGGCAGAGTCACGGAGGACTCAGGACAGACTCACGGCAGATCAGAGTAAACTCACCGTGAAGTCACGACAGTCAGTATAGACTCACAGTTGACTCACGGGTGACTCAAAACAGACTCACGGCAAACCACAGCAGACTCACACTTCAGACATGCGACAGACTCGTAATCGACTCTGGACGGACTCACGGCTGAATCACGACAAACTCGCGGCAGCTGCACCCACACACTGACGAAGGGGAGGGCGGCGGAATAATAGTGACGGCAGTGAGACATAAGGGAAAAGAGGAAGAGGGGAGGTACATGGACACCTGGGCTAATTAAGACGATCAGGAAGCATCTCTTATACGTAGGTATAGTGCGGTGCAGTATGCCCTCATAAATGCTGTTCCGGCCTAACGCGGCCTATACTAGATGATTACGTATATAGTAGAAGATAAACCCTTTCAGGTCGGACTAGGGTCATTTGAAGACGGGCTACTTCTATGGTATGAGACGAGCTCCTGACAACTGCCTTTATTTTTAGTGAATCGCTTTGCTTTAATGCAATTAATACAATGTGAAAGATTACTAGTTAAATGCATTTTGTAATTAACCGCGACAATTGAAACAAAATGTCAATGGGTAACCTTGGGAAAATTATATAACCTTGGGAAAATTATGATAAATGATTAATGGCGGATCCAGAAAATCTTCAAGGAGGGGGCCATCAAATGCAGTGGTGCCCCTACCTATACCCAAATCTGAAAACTCGACGGATTTGGTCCCACTATATTTTGAGGTGCCCTATTTTTTTCTCTTCAAAGTTGTTTAGATCCCCTCAGGTCAGCAGAGTCCCCTCAGGGCGGCTAGGGTTCCCCCCTCAGGCGGGCAGGGTGCCCCGGCCTCAGCGGGCAGAGATGCCCCCAGGCAGCCAGATGCCCCCTGAGATGGCCAGAGTGCCCCCTCAGGCGACCAGATGCCCCCTCAGGCGACCAGAGTGGCCCCCTGAATGGCCAGAGTGCCCCCTGAGGTGGCCAGATGCCCCTTCAGGCGGACCAGGAGTGCCCCTCAGGCGACCAGAGTGCCCCCCTTAGATGGCCAGAGTGCCCCCTGAGGCGGCCAGAGTGCCCCCTCAGGCACCAGAGTGCCCCCTCAGGCGACCAGAGTGCCCCCTCAGGCGACCAGAGTGCCCCCTCAGGCGACCAGAGTGCCTCCTCAGGCGGCCAGAGTGCCCCTCAGGCGGCCAGAGTGCCCCTCAGGCGGCCAGAGTGCCCCTCAGGCGTTCGGAGTGCCCCCAAAGGCGGCAAGAGGGCCCCTCAGTCTGTCGGAGTCCCCCCTCAGACGACCAGTGCCCCCTCAGGTGGTCAGAGTGCCCCTCAGTCAGGTGGCCAGAGTGCCCCTCAGGCGGCCAGAGTGTCCCCTCAAGTTTGAGACCCAAGGGGGGCATGGCCCCCTGGCCCCCTCCTCTAAATCCGCCACTGTAAATGATAGAGATGAGAGCCACTCATCTGGGCACTCAACTACATCAATCCACATATTTTTTCCAAGGCGGTATATTTCCTTTAACTGCTGTACCGGCCAACCCAGCGGGACGCTTATTTTGGAACCAATAGTACCATTCGATTCGACAGTGATGCTAGTTATGTAAATCGGAGTCCAAATTTGTGAACGTCCGAAAATAGTCCGATTCCAATTTGGACTTCGGTCGGTCAGCTACAGATATTTTGGATTTTTTTTATCATGCCACATAGATCATAATCACGATTTTTCTACCTTAAATGTCTTTACATCTTACAGGCAGTTAATTGAATGATCCTCTGATGTTTCCTTACAAAGTGTGGTATGATTGACGCATTCAAAGGGACAATGCCACCTTCCTAAAAGTTATCAAATGTACGCCACTTGTGGTGCTAAATATGAAGTAATTGCTGCCGAGCACGATTAGGTTAAATGTTTCTCACAAACAGTGCTCAATTTAATTAAAAGTTAAGTTTTAATATTTGGGCTGATGACGCTATACCCTCGCCCTGGTGGAGGGGGGGTCATTTTGACCCCCCTGAGGTTTTTCCGGAATAGCGGGAAAACGGCGGCGCGCAGCGCTGCCAAATTTTGTATAGCTGTTTGAACATCAATTTCCCACACTTTGACAAAAAATCTTACCTTCAGGTCAAACGAGGTCAGTCATTCAGGTTCACTTTAAGTGACCTTGCCTTCTAAATGTTTTGTGATCGCTGCCAAAAGCATAGTTTTTTGTTTGGAAAGATTTGAACTTGCAGGATTCATAAGATACAAGTACCTCAACTTGTTCATCTAAGGATTTTTTTTGTATCGGTGAACCTAAGGTCAGGTCAATTTTCTTACCTCCCCATTATAAGTAATTGGGAAATAAATTAAAAGCTTCCATTCAGAAAGTATATCAACTGATCAAGCTAATTCTTCCAGAATCATGTTTTTTGGGCGATCTGGATGACCAAGGGTGCAGTTGTTGCTCATTGATCTCTACAAGGCATTTGAGGTCATCTGAGGTCATCAGCAATGATTTGCTTAATAACTTTTGATAGAAAAGAGATAGAGACGATCGGTTGACACCACTGTGTTTGTCTCGTCTTGGCGCATCGACCTATATGCAACATGACTTACCCAGATCAACAGATGACCTTGACCTGAGGTCAAATGTTGAAATTGACCTCGAAAGGTCACCATGCATATGTTTCAAAGCGCCTTGTCGAGACAAACACGATGGTGTTAAAGTTATTGCTCTATCATTTTTAGATAAAAAGGTATTAAGGAAAACAAAATCTACCCAAAACTGCATTTTTGACCTTCGATGACCTCTGGAGCCTAAACTATTGACCTGAGCTCAATTTTGAGGACACTTAGTGCGATTTGTAAATTTAATTAGCTTTGATTGTTTTTTTACTGTTTGTTCCTAGCTATCATAGGTTTACGAGCATACGGGGTTTTCGAAGCGAAGTACAAAACTGTGAAAATTGACCTTTGATGACACTCGTTGTTGACCTCAATATGACCTTAGTTTAAAAAATGGTCTTTTTGTTAACTTTTCGAATGTACTCGTTGAGACTTTCAAACGTTTTTTTCTGCGTCTTTCTATCTATTTCGTTTAGAGTTAGACGGGGGTCATTTTGTCCCCCACCCACCCCCCACCATGGCGAAGCTGGTCTCGGAGGCCCACCGGGTGCGGTTTTAGCCCCTATTTCCCTCGGGCGGCCAGAATTCGTTAAACCTGCGGGTTGGACAGATTCTGCCCCCCCCCCCCAGAGATCTCGAGAACCGCAAGGCCGATTTCGATGGCACCAAAACACCATTCGATTCGTAGTGACGAAATCTTTCTTTTTGGATCCAGAAATTGCTTTTTTGCTCTAAAATGGGGGGCCAGGGGGCAAAAAATACGAAAAAAATTTAGGATGCTTTTTTGAAAGGTTATTGTGGCCATGTATTCGACTGATTTGATGCAAAAAAACGTTTTTTGAGCTTCTAATGTCCTGTTCTTCAATGTGTGTAAGGCACAAGTACAAAAACGAAGAAATCATAGGCCGATAGGGATACCAAGAATGGGGAGGAATTTTTGATGAAAAATTATGTGCTTTTTCTTAGTGTTTGGGACGTGGGAACGTCACATTGTTGGACTTTGTTGCTGTTATTTGTTAAACGTAAAGCAAATTGTGGATGAGGCGGATTCAGGTAACAACGTGGGGCACCATGTGCGGAACCGCCTTTATTCATCTTTGCTTATCTTTAAGTTGGGCCTAAATTGACGGAGAATTTCGCCTCCCATTTATGTACCTGAGTGCCGCCTTGCCCCAAATATGTCATAATCCAATTTATATATGATGTACAAAGTCATCGACTTAGTTTCTGACGCTTTTTACATTCCCACCGCAAAACTACGAAGAAGGTATGCGCCGCACACCCGCATTCGAAACGACCTCCCAAAAACATGACCCTGGAGCCGCCTCTGCTAGAGACCGACTTTTTTCAAAAAAAATTCAACAGAACACGCATCATTCATATCTTAAGGAAAAGTTCCGAAAGTTTCAAGATGATAGACGTAACAGTTCAGAAGCGGGGGGCGAAAAACTACCGGGGGGCAGAATCTGCCCCCCGCAGGGAATAGGGTTAAGGAATTTCGGGAAATAGAGAAAACCTTCACGCTGCCAAATGTATGGCTAATGTACGGCCAAATGTAAAACTATCATCATATCATATCATGCAAGTCGACTATCATCAACATTTAGTAGAGATGACGACATTGGCTCCGGGTCTATGTACCAATACACTATATTTTTTACAGATGTCAAGATGAAGCTCAAATTTATTTGTGACTCCACCTCAGTGGTTGTTTTAACTTATACCATACATAATTGCAATGCCAAGCACTCAAAATGGTTATCGCAACTCAAATATAATGTTAGGGTGGCAGTGTTCATTTAAATTGGAAATTGAATGCAAGATTATTTAATGGTAATTGTGAAATGAACGAAAGTAAAAACATCAATAATTGTTATGTAAAGGATGTTTTCGTACTCTTGGACTCATCGGACTCTTTTCGGTCAGCATTGTCATATTGGATCGGACTTAGGATCGGACAGGATTTGGTAGATATCCGAATCTCACACCACTAGTGTTGACTGTGGGGTAATAAATGGCTGCAGACGGGTTTCGATGCTGTACCAGCTGCTGCGCTATAGTGTGCAATAGCAATGTAGTTTGGTAAGACGATATCAGACGAGTCGGAGTATCGCTGGCAAGGAAGAAAATGAAAAGAAACTAGACAAAACACGGAACACAAGGGATTAAAAGGGAACATAAAATATTTAGCATAAGTTGACATAACTGAGATAACCAGATTGTCGGGTGTACTGAATAACCTCCAAATCTGAATTATTCCCTTCCAAAACGACCTAGTTGCTGAGTTTCAACGCAAAGAACACTGGGTATATTTGGCCATATTTCAAATGGACAAAAATCGTGACCTTTCGCATACATCATCAGTACCTATCCCCACTGTTATTTCTACCGCAATTCGTTTTCACTATTTGAACCGACCGCCACCGAAACGTATCAACTTTGTCAATTTGGAGCCGATTTCCAATTGCAGACTACCTATAGAAGCTTCGTGAATTCTGATTATATGATAGACTTTTGCCGGTATTACGACACAACTCCTTTTGGTGATGCAAGATTCTTGTGACGTCAATTGTATATTTTTTCTCTAATTACAACAAACCGCTAATTATTTCGCTTAAACGAATGCCAGAAGCGTAATCAGTGCACTCTTCTCCGTCATTCCACATACTTTTCCCAAGGTGTTGATTCCCTTTAACTGAATAGGTACCTACTTATTGCTATACCAATGAGCGTCAGACTTACCTCCTTTCAAAGTCGTCGTTTTCCGGCCAATGCCACTTTTAACTCACTTTCCCCGTGCCAGCATTCCATGACTCTGCACTTCACTTCTCTTCTCCCAATCAGGATACTTTCCTTCGTCGTGTGCTGGCGTCGTCCGGCCGCCGACTCGGACGCCGTGGCCATTGCCTCCGTGGCGCGGCTGAATGGTTCCTCCATATCGCTACCTCCCGCCGTCGTCCGGACGCCGACCTAGTGGCCATTGCCTCCGTGGCGCGGCTGAATGGTTCCTCCATATCGCTACCTCCCGCCGTCGTCCGGACGCCGACCCGGACACCGTGGCCATTGCCTCCTCCGTGGCGCGGCTGAATGGTTCCTCCATATCGCTACCTCCCGCCGTCGTCCGGACGCCGACCTAGTGGCCATTGCCTCCTCCGTGGGGCGGCTGAATGGTTCCTCCTCCGTGGCGCGGCTGAATGGTTCCTCCTCCGTGGCGCGGCTGAATGGTTCCTCCGTATCGCTACCTCCCGCCGTCGACCCATACTACACCGTCGATGCATCGGACAGCGAATCGATGGCGGTGGAGATAGGCGAGTCTCCCGCCGCGTCGGCCTCGACGACATCACAATAAACTGTCCCCGTGGCTCTCCATCCAAAGTCGGTCATAACAAATCCAGGCCTCCGCCGCTCCGCCCCCGTCTCCGAGCCACGGTGACGCGGGATCCGGCCGGGCCGAGCCACGGTGACGCGGGATCCGGCCGGGCCGAGCCACAGGTGACGCGGGATCCGGCCGGGCCGAGCCAGGCCGGTCGGCCTGGTCTGATCAAATTATGATCAAAACAGAACCAGGGGTAAATAAAACACTGCACTCTGACCCGGCCGCGTCTGCCGGCCGCCGGCCGTGCCGCCGGCGCGTCGCATTGGCCTCTAATTGGCGCGGTGCGTCACATTTGTCTGGGTGGCGTGCCGTGTTTGTCTCGCGGCGCCGCCAGTTCGTCTGCCGGGGTCACGAGGCGGATAGCTGGAGGTAGTTAGGGATACAAGGCGGTGATCCGGCTAATTGCGGGTTGGAGGAGCCTCGAGAGGTCGGGTCACGTGGCCAGAGACCAAAATAGTCGCCTTTGAACAGCTCGGTGATAGACGAGCGGGAAAAATGCCTGGCCTGGGCTAGGCTGGAGGATGGTGCTATAACCGGCTGGAGCGAATGCATTGGATGTAAAGTACCCGAATCGCCGTCGCTTAACCAGCGACGGCGATTCGGGTGGTGTGTTTTCTTTTGCAACGAAGGATAAACGAGGCTATTGGTCAATGGTGACAACTCCTGTTCTATTTGATACATGCCATATTTTAGTGGTAATCAGAACTTAAAAATCCTGCACAGGTGGCACATGCAATTATAATTAACAATAATTAAATTCAAGTATCCGTAATGTTACGTTTCCATGGTCAAATAGGTATGCTAGGTTATTACGAGCGAGTGCGAAGCGCTCGCTCGTCTTTACGTGGTATATGAGACAAATCTGATTATGAGCGACCCGACCCGACCCGACCCGACCCGACCCGACCCGACCCGACGCTTTTGAGAAGCTCATATCTTTGGAACCGCACGTTCCGATTGACAAACGGACTTTTCTTGCTGAGTAACCCCCATCCACACTAACCAGGTTTTATCCAAGTGCCGACTCATGTGAAGTGGACTCACTGCATGGGCGCGGTGCGCGTGAGGGGTGTGAATAGAGGTTTGTCGCAACAAACTCCGCAACGGCTGGGCCGATGTGCCTCGATTTTGGTGTGTGGGTTTGAGACCACACCACTGCAATGTTGTGCCTTTGTCAAACTCTGGGTAACTGCAACTGGCGCCACGTGCCCCCCGTTCCGTCCCACTAAATTACCTACAACATCGTGCAATACCGTGACCGTATATCTCCGGCAACCAAAGCCGCAAAACACAGTCAAACACTAGATGTGTAGAGAACGATCCGCCCGGCGTATGAGATTATGTGTCGGACAGCGGCGCGTGGGCACGCGCAAAATTACTGGCTGTACAAAGCGAAATAAATGGTTTGCAATGACGCTTTCACGATTTAAATATAGTGTTTGGCAATGGGTACGGGAAGAAGCTGATTGAACAAAACACAATTGAAGACCAATGTCCGTCTCTGAAATGCATGCAAAAATTCTAGGTTTTAATGAAGTATTTTGCTGTTAGAAATTCGCGCCTGTAATATTTACATTCGATGTTTTCATATGTCCTGCATTACACCGTCCGTAGGCTTCAAAACCAAAGGGTGCTAAACGATAAAAATGATGCGACTGTAAAGCGTTGATCAAATCTATCTAATACCCACCCTAATTAATTTTTGCCTCAAACATGAAGCTTGCTAAATGCAAATTAAAGAATATACGCGTGCAAAACCGATTTTAGGTAAAATCAAGTATTGATTTAGTTCGGGATCTATTTGCGACGGCAAAACAACACATAGCGAAAATAATTCAAAAGCATGCTTTGCACAAAACGAACCTCCGTTAGGCGGGTGATAAATTGACGCGGATTTATTCGGGCTCGCTCGTTCTTCGCCGTTTAAGGCCTCTTACTGGTAGCCGGTAGGTAGGTAGCTTGGTGAAAACCCTTATACTTCGTTATTTGCGATATGTCAAATTTCTTATATCGAGTTGTCGCTGTTATCTTCAATTTCTGGTGACCTATGACAGACAATCAGGACACATAATTTTGTTTTTGTATTCCTACTTTGGTCTGGTTTTGTATTAGCTCAAAATAGTTGTTTTCAGTGCATTTTTTACTTTGCTGAAGTGATTTGCTTGCTACTTCCGCCTCCAGTCTGAGGGCGACAGCGATCTGCATGGCCGTGCTGCTGTTTGCGTCCATGACGGTGTCATTGATGCCAGACACTGAAATTTGTTTCGCCTTTTCCTATATATCTTTGTAAAACATGCAATTTTTGTATCGGTTTGCTACTTTGTGAACCTTAACTTCGTCATATCCAAATACAGCATGAATCGTGTTATTGAAGATCAATATTAGCCATTTTCATGATGGATTATTGCGCTGAAAAGATTCTGAATCATTCTGTGAAATGTTTTAAATTGTTTTGGCATGCAAGTTTTAGTATAGGTATTATATATTCCAAGAAATACATTGCTGATTAAGGCGATAATATCACTATTCAATAGTTATGGAAAACATGAATTGAGCTCATAACAAGTTTATGATGCAAAATTGACCGTTTTTAACCCTATTCCCTGCGGGGGGGGGAGATTCTGCCTCCCCGGTAGTTTTTTTCGCCCGCACTTCTGAACCGTTACTCTATCGTCTTGAAACTTTTCGATTTTCCCTATATGAATGACGCGTGGTTCTGTGAATTTTTTTTGAAAAATCGGCCCAGCAAAGGCGGCTCCAGAGTCTGTTTTTTTGGGGAGGTCGCTACTATGCGGGAGAGCGACATACTTCCTTTCGTAGTTAGGCGGTGGAATAAAAGGTGTCAGAAACTAAGCTGATGCTTCGTACCTCATACATATTGGATTTTATAACATATTTTGGGGCAAGAGGCGAACTCAAGGTACATAAAATGGGAGGCGATAATCTCCGTAATTTTGGCAAACTCAATAAGCAAGATATAAAGCGTTGCGCACATGGTCCCCACGTTTGTTACCTGCATCCGCCTCACGCACAAGTGGTCTCAATTTTAACAATTACAGATAACAAGCCCACATGTGCGCTCTCACGTCCCCAAAACTAAAGGAAAAGCACTATTATTGTATCCAAATATTCATCCCATTTTTAGTCCTGAGTACGCGTATGATTTTTTCAATTTTGTACTGTGTGCCTTTTCACACTTGAAGAGCCTACATTGGGAAAGGCTCAAAAACGTTTTTGGCATGAAAACCGTCGAATCACATGGCCACAATCACCTTTGAAAAACACCCAAATTTTCGTATTTTTGCCCCTGGCCCCCTTTTAAAACCAAAAAGCAATTTCGGGTCCAAAAAGAAACGATTGTCAGCGACGAATCGAATGGTGTTCGTCCCATCGAAATCGGCCGAGCGGTTCTCAAGATCTCGGGGGGGGGGGCAGAATCTGCCCCTCCCTGCAGGTTAACTTAATTCTGGCCGCCCGCAGGGAATAGGGTTAAAGAACATAAGCATCTAGTGTCCATTCGCTTAGTTTAGCATACCGTCATACTAGTTCTCAATCTGGCAGCGTCATGAATCACAGATCGGTCTGTGCATTGTGCAATGATGCGCTAGAATCGATTCGCTAAAGTTGCGCATTTGAAGCGTTGGACGAGTTTTTCGCAATAGCTAAAACACGATGGAACGCTTAATCACAATGAAATTGTCAGTGTCTTCTACCTCATCAACTTCACATCTGCTGTGAATTTAAAACAAAAATCACTAATACATTTGCAAGATATAGCAAATTGTTTGACGTCACTACACACGAATTTGACGATTGAACTCATCTAAACTTAAACAGGTCGTAAAAAGACCACGTTTTAACTAAAATGCAAGCAAAAAATGCTAAAAGATGGCAAATTCCCAGTCCTACACCTCAGATATATCGGATTTTTTATACATTTTTACCACATTTTTTGTATATATATCTTCTTCTTTTATTTGGGGGGGGGGGAGATGGTAACAAAATAAAAATTTACAAAGATGTATAAACAATGGAATATATGTTGAAAAACCACGTTCAAAGAATAACCAAACAGCATTTCAAAGCAATGTTTTTATTTCTCGGTACGGTGAGTAATGGCTCCCTAAGTATGAAAACTGATACGCAATATTTTGAAATTTCGTTGTGTGGCTTTCTTTGACAAGATAAAGACAAGTAAATGTCGGCAGTGTAATTCTGAGATAAAACTGGTCTAAGAATCATGCCCTTTTTGTTAAAATTTAGCAATCTCAAAATTTGACCTTTTGTACTATAACTTGACCTGACCTTGAAACCAACTTCATTTAAATCAGTTAATATGGGAAAATGATTATCACTATCGAATTAAACGTATAAAACTGCCCATCAAACAAGTGTCGCATGCCGTTATAAAATATTTTTTGGATAGTGACCTTTTTGTGACCTGTTCTTGACCTTGACCTTTGTCAAAAATATCATTTTTGATCATGCAGAATCTCTATTATATCTTTGGAACTACTTTGGGTGAACATGGTCGCAATCAAAGGCTCTGGATGGAAAAAGGCCCATAAACTCAAATGTCTCGATTTTGACCCTTGACCCGACCTTGACCTGATATGTGTTTTTTTTTAATCAAGTATGCTTTAGATGTGTCCCTTTAAGAGTTTTCGAACACTGCCTTGAGCGTCTCGCTGCGATCATTGGTTCCGGAGATAACGAGGGGGAGGGAGCAATATTTGCCCCTCCCCGGTCATTGGTGTTAGGCTGAGACTCCGGTCAAGCGCGGGCTAAAAGCGTTATCCTACATCTACTTTTCTTATTAAAGGTTGTTTATATTTTCTTCTATGTCAGGAAATATCTCAATTTTGCGCAATTTCAGGTGGTTGGCTGGGGGGGGGGCATTGCTGCCCTGGCCCCCTGGATCCGCCTGTGTATGTGGATTGTGGTTCACTTAACCCGCGAGTTACTGGGGGGGGGGCTATTTATAGCCCCCCTCCCGTTATTCTGCAATATCTCCAAAACCAACGTAGGTATAGTGACCAAACTTTCAGTACCTTGTTCCAGATCAATTTGACACATGCTGCCTGATGGAAAAAGACGAGGCTCTGATAGTCAAGCACCGAAACTGAACCGCCAGGTCAGAGTGACGTCATGTTCTGCGCCTTTTGTGGGTTGAAAATGAGGGCTTGCGGAAACGCAATGCCCAAAAGTTTCAGTTTTAAAGATAAACTTCAGATCGTATAAAACACCAANGGCGCTACGCGCCGCCGTTTTTTCGTTATCTTGATAAAACATGAGGGGGGTGTTCAAACACCCCCCCCCCAGTGGGGCGCGGGTTAATGTTTGAAAGAGAAAAGATCAAAAACAAGAATCATAGGCTACTCAGGGACTCTTATTTGTGCATGGATAACCAAGAAAAACGCAAAAATGCAATGTTGGGATCGTATATAGCCGTCATTTTCTACACTATTGATGGTGGCAATGAATGAAACCCTCTTTCCCCCTGCAGGGACACCACAAATGACCTTTCAGTGATAACAGGAGGTGCCCCATAAATGACAGAATGTGCCCCATAGGTGACAGAACGTGTCCCGTATATGGGGCAGGTTCTGTCATTTGAGTCATCGCCACATGATCGATACTGGTGTCGAAACAAACTGAGATACCACTTGAATTCCTTAAAACGAGTTAAAGCTATTGTTGTATGTAACAGTATTGGAAAGTATCAATCACCAACTCTGAAAAGTGTGCCCGCCAGGGCCAATTATCAAAAAAGTGACAGATCGTGCCCCGGTCTCCCTTACTAGCGAAAATACTTGGCTACTTTTTTATTAGGTCAATATTGAGGTCACCAGAGGTCAAAAAAGGTCAAATTTTCCCATATTTCAAGTAAATTGAGCACTGTTTCACATAGTCCGGGCTAGCTCAGTAACTAACATAGCTAGGAGCACATATAACAGTAGACCGCAGTAACAGTAACAGTAGACAGTAGACGCGGTCTACTGTTATCTATACTAGGAACAATCGAAAAAAAAAACACTGCAATTGTCTTGAAACACTCCTTTGCTAACATGTCCTCAGATTTGAGATCGAGTCAATGGTTAAGGCTTCAGAGGTCAGCGAAGGTCAAAATGATCAATTTTACTTAAACAAGTTTTTTGCTAATAACTTCTTAAGTTTTAAAGGTAGAACAGTCATTTTGCCACCATCGTGTTTCTCACATCACGGCGCATCGATCCATATATCGTATTATCTAGCTAGGTCAAACTAAAAACCAATGGCCAGAGGTCATGTCAAGGTCAAATAAAATGTTAAGTCTATCGATGGAGGTTGACAAGAGAAACATAATGGTAAAAACCACAGTACTCTATCTTACGTAGAACATGAGTTATTGTACAAAAACCATATGACCTTTTGACACATTGGATTTAAACCTAACGAGTTCACGGAAGAAAAATATATCTTGCATTCTTATACTTGTCTTCAGAATAGTGATAAGGATGACAACTGACCACATTTGGCCAGGTTTTGTTCGATTTGTTCGCATTTTAATTTTCTCCCATAGACTTTAAATGGGAGGTCTCAAAAATTGGCATGACCTCAGGTCACCGATATAAAAAAAATACAAGATAAACGAACTGTAGATATCGAAGGCTTCATTGCACACTGTGAGTTTCAAACTGTTTGGTTCACCACTGTGGCTTCGGCAAGATGTCAAACTAACAAAAACGTGACTTGAGGTCAGGTGATTTAATGTGATCTGACAACGTGACCTTGAAAGTTAGAAAGTCAATTGTTTCATAAAGTGTGGGTAATTGATGCCCAAACAGCTATACAAAATTTGGCGGCGCAACGCGCCACCTTTTTTCCGCTAGTCTGGAAAAACCTGTGGGGGGCGGATATCCGTCCCCCCGTCGGTGCGAGGGTTAAAACGCTTCTTTCAAATTAATCCATGGTATAGACGGCTACTACTTAAGCTTTTTAAAACATTTTAAAATGTTTAAAAAATTTCGCGCAAAAAATGTCATCGTGAAAACGGCACGAAACGGCCAGAAAATTGCACGACAATTACTTCATTGAAATGTGCTCCGATGGTGCTTTGATTATCACCATCGATTTATACCTATATAACAGCCCATAAAACATGTGTCGCATGACTTTCAAAGATATGTTTATGATAGTGACCTTTTGTGACATGATTAGGATGGTGACAGGTTCATGGAATACATTAGACATGGATACATTAGACCTTGACCTTTGTATAAAATAACCTTTTTGCTCATGCGGAATATGTGTCATACATTTGGGGCAGTTTGGGTGATCATGGTTGCAATCAAAGGCTCTGGATGAAGGTATGGTCCATAAACTGAAATGCCTCGATTTTTACCTTTGACCTGACCTTGACCTGATATGCGACCTGGATTCAAAAATTTCGAGTATGCTGAAATGCGTCTTTATGAGAGCTTTCGAACACCGCCTTGCGCGTCTCGCTACGATCATCGATTCCGGAGATAACGAGGGGGCAATATTTGCCCCCGTCCAATGGCGTTCGGATATGACCCAGGTCAAGCGCGGGTTAAGCCCATGCTGATAAATATTGCTGCTGTTAGCAGTTAAGGCCCCATATTGTTGCACTCCACTGCGCTTCTTTGTTTTTTACCAAAGTGATTGGCGACTACGACAACCACCGCATCTGCCGAAAGCCGCTGCTTGTGCTTTTTTTGCTTGTGTTTTGTTTTTGCTTGTGCTTGCTTGTGCTTTTTTGTGTTTTTAAAGTTGCTGCTTGTGCATGTACTACTCACTTTTGGCTGTTGGCCGCTTGGACCCTCCTCCGCTCTCTGCTGAGCTGTCCGTCTTGCTCTCTGTTTGGCTTTCTTGTTGGACATGGTCCTGACCTTGAAGAAGTCAGCATCGGAATAGATAATGTAAGTACACTGCACAAACAAATAGTCCCAAAACAATCGCAGTCGTTTTGCCTGTCAACCAGTCATTCGCCAGTTTCTGGGGGAAGACGGTGGTGGATGTCACCCCTCGATATATGGACAATCACTCGCATTTGTATACAGAGATAGCAATGAAATGTTAAGTACTTCATTTAATAATTATGACACATAATTGAACATTGTCATACTTTCAACTCAACGACACGTACCTCAGGTTCATATCCGTTTTCTGTTTTTCTGGGTCTTCTGTTTTTTTTCTTCATGGATCTAAATAATATCCGCTCCGTGCCAAGATTAGATAAAACCCTAAGATCTTTCGAGGATGGCAAAAAGTCATGTCAGGCACAAATGGCGTCACATGGTATCAATGTATCTAACTTATGCACTGCCTGGGTAAATGTTGTTCAGGAGCATATGCACATAATTGTACATGATAAATTACTGTTCCAACTGAGATCATGAGCGCTGCTGACATGAGATTATATGTTATACTTTGTTTCCATCTTTGAGTTTCTTGGGCATTGCTGTACGATAATTTCAAATTTGGCAACTGTTTTGCATCAATGTGTATTCAATTTGGGTCAAGATCTATCACAGGTCAACTAAGTTTACTGACCACTGATGACCTTTTGAATTCCTGCTGATTCTATTTTTATTTGAACACCAAGTATGCTTTGCAAGCCTCTACCAAATGTATTTGTGTACTGTTCATTTGTAGATAAACACCCAAAAATGAGTATATTATTGCCAATCATTAATGAAGATATATACAATTACATTATATTCTAGGTCAAAGGTCGAGTCAGGGGAACAGTCAAAGGTAAACAAGGATCTAAATATAACCCGCTCCGTGCCGGGATTAGACAGAAACCTAAGATCTTTCGAGGATGGCATAAAGATTGACACCAACACCAGTGTTCTTGACACAAGTGTTAATGCATTTACTGCTCAGATTATGTACAAGTATTGTCCTTGAGTCATCTCAGGTCTGGTCACCATTCCTGGGTACGGAAATCTAACTTAAAAAATCAAATCATACCACAGCAAAAGTTTTTGAATGATCAGTTTCAATCTTACAGGATTTCATTTTTCATTCTTAGCGATTTCTGTATTAAAGATGTTACGAAAGTTGTTTGCCTTTTAATCTTGGCTATAATTGTGGCTGATATATTTTAAAGGGTTTTGGAGCGAAGCAATGAAAAAGAACATATGAGCTTTGATCGCCTTTGTTGACTTCAATATTGACCTTAATAAAAACATGACCGAATTTGTTTTTACTTTTGCCGAGCTATCGGCAAAAGTAAAATAGTTGAATTTTGAAATTTATATTGCAGCCTACCTCTCATAGTCTGAGCCAAAGACAAAGGAGGGGGGGAGGGGGTCAAAAACATCATCGCTAGCCGAGCGTTGAAAACTTAGAGTTGTAGCGCTGCACGGACGGATTAATGAACACAATTCATATAATGGCAACATCAGCAGGCCAAGTTCACCGTCACCAATACATTAGACAGCAAAATGTCTGTCTCTCCAAGGTGTTGAGAGTATGATAAAGGCTACATTATATAACAAATATATATATATATATATATACCAATACATTTTGTCACGTTGATATAAAACATCCTGTTGGCAAAATGTCTACCCCGTTTGGTTTAACCTTTTTGTCCGACCTGGTCAGATGAGTGTATGTTTGTTGATGTAACTGTGACGTCATTCGCTGGTATGTGTGTGTTATGTGTTCCTTTCTTACCGAGTTCCTGTTGAGATGGCTTGCGGCACGTCCTCTCGGCTGCAGCGCGGTTGTGGTCTGACGCATCAGACCCTCGCAGCTCGGTATCGACACACAGTTTATCGCGCGACGCAAACAGGTTACACTCTTCAGACCGCTGGTATCTAATGCGGCGTTACTTAGAATTGATACCGGCCGGGCCGCTACACTGATAGCAAGCACTGATAGCACTTATAGTTTGCACACCAACGTGGTCTTGACGCTGACTGATTGCGCGGCTAGGCTGGCGGCAGGGCAGATTTATGTGTGTCCGGTCGAGCGTCTGCAGAACGCTGCATCAGTTCAACAACGTATTTGTATTGTATTACTCTCCAGCGCAATACAACATACCAAGCACTTACGGTGGTAAAATACACTATTAGCTATTACTTACGGTCTCAATCAATCAGTATATTCAAACCATCCACGATGTGGCTCTTACGGTTTGAGTACATTACAAGTTTTTACGGTTTCAGTAATCATTGTACATTACAAGCAGTAACGGTACCTATCCTAACACAACCCACACACAGCAGTAGATATGCTAATAGAGAACTGAACATATGATAAGGACACTAGACAGTAGACGGTTTTGCACGATGGCTCAATTTCGCGCGGAAATGCTTTAAATACTTTTTAAAAATGTTGTCAAATGTTTTCAAGCTTGTAAGGCTTCAACGATGGACAATTTGCAAGAAACTGTTTTGACCCTCGTCCCTACGGTCCCCGTCGGGCGAGGGTTAAACATTTTTTTCTTTCTTTAAGTTAGTCCATCGTGGAAGTTGGCCAACTACTAATAACATCCTAAAACACTAAAATGCCTCCAAAACATCTCGCGCAAAATAAACCTCGTAAAAACGGCTAATAGTAGAGAGCTAAATGTGCAAACGGTAATAATACGGGAATAATTATGACGCAGTCTAACACATTTGCTAGGTCGGTAAGCGGACTAAAAGCGCCCACGGTCTGCACGGCACGGGTGGACGAGGACAGGCTATTCCAGGTGTCATATGCATGGAAACAAGTTGGGATAGAGAAACACCTATTCATCATCGTTCGTACACCATCTACACCATTTCACACACGAATACACCGACCATTCATTCACTCACTCACCATCGCACGCAAACCACGAATATGCAGACCAAATGCGCGCTTATGTCCAACCAGCTGGTAAACACTCCCTCTTCACCGTGGTCGCAAAACATGCTCGGTTCAGCGCCCTCACATGGTGTGGCAGGAGATTGTTATCTGCCGGGGCACGATACACAAACTGCCGCTTGTCACTGTTGTGTCGCACCGGTGGCACACGGATGTCGCTGGACTGGCGAGTGCTCCTACCAGTGGCATCAATGTTTGAATTGAGACAGTCTGCAAGTAGAAGTGGTTGTCCTGTTGTGATAATTTTCTGAAGTAAAATAACGTTGTGAAAGTATGTTAACCCAGACCCCACGGGGGGGTGTTTGAACGCCCCCCTCCTGCAGGGGTGGTAAAAACGCCTCGGGTGGCGCCAACCAGATCTGACATGGGAAAATTGGCCCCCAATGACAAGTATCGACGCAAAATCACGGGTGAATCAAAAATGGCTTAAAATTGGTTTAGAGTTGGTTAACCCGCGGCCCAGGCCGGTCCTCGGGATTTTCAACGTCCTACTGGGGGTGTTTGAACCCCCCCCCCCCCACGTCTAACACGGCTCCTATGGGATAAAGACCAAAACCAAAAACACTGTTCGATAGGTTGGCAAAAAATAAAAATGCTCAGGTCAAAAGTTAGGCCACCAGAGGTAATTAAAGACCACATTTTCCAGTTTAAGGACTTGCCTCCAGAAATCCCCAAATATATCGGGAAATATGATACCTAGGGACAAACGTGTAAAACAAAACAATACAAGCTCGTTAAATAATCAAAATCGAAAGTGGTCGAAAATGGTACTCATTTGAGATAAGTTGAGGATCTAGAGGACATAAAAGTTGTTTTTTCATTATTGTTCGCAAATAACTTTTTACCTAACAAATATAGCATAATACTGTTTAGATCATCGTGTTTGTATTGTCAAGGCGTTTTTAATTATATTAATATCGACCATGTAAGATAAACTCAACAAATTAACCTCAGGTCAAGGTCAA
>VOPJ01012018.1:0-16165 GCA_014673585.1 Semibalanus balanoides
TCCCAGCATTCATTTAAGCTACTTTTTATAAATCCTCCCAAGGTGGCACTATCCCTTTAACACAATGACAAATAAATTTTCGACGACAAAATACGTTTTGTGAAATTTTTTATTCAAAAACTAAGATTGTGAAAATCTGAGATTTGTATATGACAAATGGACTAATTTTATTTTTTAACGTTTCTTATTTGCAATTCGCTTCAAAATCAGCAGGCAAGGCCAGCTTCAAGGCCAGCAGAGGGTCCTTTACAGATCGGCAGGGGTCTCTCAAAGCCGGCAGATGGCCATCTGCAGATCGGCAGGACCCTATAAGGGCCAGCAGAGGGCCCTCTTCTGATTGGCTGGGACATTGCAGATCAACAAAGCCTCTAAAGGCTTGAAGAGAGCCCTCTACAGATGCCTCTACAGGTCAGCAGGGCCATCTAAATGCCGACAGAGGCCCTCTACAGACTGCTAGGGCGATCTACAGATCGGCAGGACCCTCTAAAGGCCGGCAAAGTGCCCTCTAAAGCCCGGCAGAGGGCCCTCTTAAGGTCGGCAGAGGGCCCTATAAAGGCCGGCAGAGGAACCTCTAAAGGGTGGCAGAGGGCCCTCTAAAGGGTGGCAGAGGGCCTTCTAAAGGCCGCAGGGGCCCTCTAAATGACGGTAGGGGCCATCTGCAGATCGTCAGGGTCATTTAAGAACTGGTAGATGACCCTCTCCATACTGGCTGGGTTCCTTTTCTACGTATTTAAACATGCAAGCAAGTGGTAATATTTATTCGTGTTGCGATTTTTGAAAGGTTTGTGTGCGTTCCTTTATGCAACATATGGCGTTTTGCGGGCGCCTGACGCCATACGAAACGCTGAGGCCTTCGGGTCCTTCAAAAGAAAGCATGTGACAAAAATTACGCCAGGGCTATTTTTGTCTATTTTTTAAAATGATAATTTCTGACCAAAAAAATCAAAGGACTTTTGAGAAAAATGTTAACAAAATAAAACTGCATGAGATATGAAAAAGAGCATATCTCAGATATGTGGAAAACTACCAAGCAAAACTGCAAAATGATATCACCAATATTGAGTGATTTATGACATCTTATATTTATCCATTTTTCAACTTTGACCTTATGTGACCTGACCTTGACGTTTGGTTGACACTAACTTCACGTACATGACGTCGGGTGGTAAAATGAGTATCACTATTCAATTTTAAGCGTAAAATAACCCATAAAGTATTATGTTGCATGACTTCTGTAAATGTTTTGTGTATAGTGACCTTTTTGTGACCTGACCTTGACCTTTGACCAACAATCTCACTTTAGCTCAGGCGGGATTTATATCATACATTGGGAAGCACTTTGGGTGATCATCCCTAGTAGCACACATTATTTTCACGACGTCGTAACAACGTTTTCACGACGTAATTACGTCGTATGAACGTTGTCATGACGTTGTCAACGTTGCCATGACGTTACGACAACGTCATGTGCTATTTATAGGGATGGTCGCAATTGAAGGCTTTGCTTGGATGGAAAATATGGTTCATAAACTCAAATACCACGATTTTGACTTTTTACCTGATAGTGACCCCCCAGCTAACAATTTCACGTTGTCGCTACGTTGTAACAAGGTTGCAACACAGCTATACAACGTTGTGGTAGTGTAATTTTGTAGACTCCCAGGAACGTTGTCAAAATGTTGTCTTGTAACGTCACAAAACGTTGAAACAACGTTGCTACAACGTTACTTTTGACAAGCATAGCTAACGTGACTTACGTGGTTTGATCATTAATTCTTGTTAATATGGGATATTGCTCAATTTATATAATTGATTGTAACCACATTTGCTGAAAGCTGGCTTCCAAAATTTTACTAGAGACAAAAGTCTTTCGACATTCGTAACGATACAACGTTTGCTGTAACGCTTAACCAGCGACGCTTATGCCACTTTTTTCTCACAACATTCACGATTGTTTCGCAACGTTGTTAAAACGTAATAATTCCAACTGAGTTTTTTCACAACGTTGTTACAACGGTATCTGTTACCTGGGCCGACATTTTACCTCAATTTGGGAATTTAAAGTGCGCTTTACATTTTATTATTGAGCACTTTCGAATGCCGCCTTGCGTGCATCGCTGTTATCATTGGGTTCGAAAGATAACCAGGAGGACTTTGACACCCCTCCCCCAGTCAACGAACAATGGTGTTCAGCTGAGACCCCATTCACTGCTGGGTTAACAAACATAGGTGCATACCTCACCGCCTGGACACTATAATACCCAGTTTAGAAACTATTATCACCGCATAGTTCGCCCCCGACGTAATGCTGCAGACTGCGTCGTGAATGAGCGTTTCACGCGTGGCTGCGAACTGGCCGCCTGCGAACTGGCCAGGCGCCCACCACACACAAGAGTGGAGCTAACTAACAGCATATTGATATAGATATTATCTTATCCTCCCATGCTCTACCTACCCACCCATGACCCCACTGAAGTCTGACCCACAACGCTTCCCAGATAACAGATACCGTTGTAACAACGTTATGAAAAATCAAGTTGGAATTTTACGTTTTAACAACGTTGCGACAACGACAACGTCGGGAATGTTGTTAAGAAAAAGTTGTATAAACGTTGCTGTTAAACGTTAAAGCAACGTTGTATCGTTACGATGTCACAACTTTGTTCTAGTAAAAATTCATTCAAAAATTAAGTATATTGTTTTTCAAGATAATACAAATTCAATATCTGTTTGAAATTCAAGTATTGACGATATAAATTTCAAATGTAAAGCAATATTTTTATTTTTGACCGACTAATGACTCTCAAAGAATGAATAACTCATGACGTATTTTTTTACAGCAAGCGGTTTTGCTTTTCATGTGAACAGATGCAGACACAAGCAAATGTAGCTAATGATTATTTCAGGATACAAATACTGGTGCAAACTTTAAAAAAATTAATTAAGTAATATTGACCTCTTTATGCCTGGACCATTGACCATGCTACACCCATTATAGGATCAGATTGTGTCCTTATGATTGACTATAAATTCAGGTTCATTGTGAAAAACTAGGCTGCTACTATCGATTTCTGCATATAAAAGTAACCAAAACATGTGTTGCATGGGCTTCCGTAGATCTCTTGTTAAATAGACCCTTTGGTGACCTGGCCTTGACCTTGACCTTTGCTCAAACTTCTACTTTCTGTAATGTGGTAGATTACAACTTAGCTGTTTTAGAACTTGCCCTGTTGATAATAGTTAGCTTCAAGACTTTTGCATGGGAGTTTTGCCCATTAACTCCATCAACTTCGATGTTGACCTTGACCTGACCCGAGATCTGACATTGACCTTATTTTATAAAAAAATAGTGATACGCATTAGAGTTCGTTTCATTATGGCCCTTAATCCCACCTTTCGCGTCTCGCTGCAAGATTTGTTCAGAAGATTACTATGGGGATACAATTTACCCCCCGCTGGTTTAGGGGATGGGTGTTCTGCCTGGAACCCCAGCGTGGCAAGTATAAGGATATTTTTCGCTCAGATTAATTTCATTGTTAGGGACCTCTATATCACACACAAAACGTCTTCTCGTATTATCATAGTTTGTCCCACGCTATCGATTTTTCCGGTTTGACCTCGAGTTTTAAAACACAAGTGCGGGGTTGGCCGTTTCCGCCGCCAGTGCCTATAGCGGTATCGCCAAACAGCTAAGCCGTTCGACTATCGCACAATCTATGGCTGTGATGTTTGAAGAATGTCTGACAACCAATCTGCAATAAAATATGGTGCAATAAAATATAAAAAAATGTTTCTATCATGGGTTATGCAGCCTTGAACAGCAGTCGAAAAAATGAAATAAACTAAGTCATGAACACATAGTGCTGACAGGAGGTGATTGTCAGAAGTGGACCTATGTTTCGAAGTTGGGGGGGGGGGATTTCGTTCCGCGTTTTGTCGGCGAAAAGTTTGGCTGAGCGGGGTGGGGGGGGGGAGAAGAGATCGGTCGTTCCGCCGAATCCTATTTTATTCTAGTGAAAAAATTGATTTGCTTCAGTATCCCGCGTGCAACGGCCCCCCTCCCCCCACCACCTCCCTTGGCTAGTCCCGGCCCCAGGGGATTAGGATATAGGAAACGTCACGACGTGTGGGTGTCAGTGAAAACTTTGATCTTTCGTCTGACAGAAGGCCCAACCAGTATGATCTTTTCCAGGGTTTGGTGTTTTGTTTATTTTCCCTAATAAACAAACTCAAACAAACAGTTAGTGAACAGATGTGTTCATGAACAAATGACGTCATCACCTGAAAATAAATAAACATACGAACACTGTTCACAATCGTTCATTTCTAGAACTGTTCATTAACATTCGTAGTTAAATTAAAACATTATATTATATATATATTAATATATATATATAATATTATTATATATATATAGTATTATATATATATATATATATAATATATAATATTATTATATATATTATATACTATTATATATATATTATATAATATATATGGATAAAAATATATGGTAAACAGAAAACTCCGTTTTTATACAAATAAATATATTAAAAATTTGCAAAACGGAGTTTTTTCTGTTTTACCCAATGCATTTATCCAATCTGTCTAAATGGATGTATACGATATATAATATATTATATATATATATATATATTTATAATATAATATATTATATTATATATATATAATGAAGTATTTTTCTTGAAAAAAGAAATCTCCTTTAAAGGCAGTACGCCCAAGAAGGTCTTGCTGCATATCAGGAGACGTGTCCAGGAGCGCAGCCAGGGGGTATTTGGAGCAAATGCCCCCCGTCGAGGCTCAGAGGGGCCATCTCAGGTCTGAAGGGGGCCCATCTCGGGTCTGAACGGGCCCATCGTGGACTCGTGGGGCACTCGTGGGGCCCTCTGTCGGCCTGAGAGGACCTCTGCTGGTCTGAGGGGACCCTCAGTCGGCTTGAGGGGGTCCTCAGTCGACCTGAGGGGGCCCCCTCGGTTGTCATTGAGGGGCCCTCTTCCGTCTGAAGGGGCACTCGGTTGTGGCTTGAGGGCCAGTCGACTGAGGGACCCCTTCGTTCTGCTGGATGAGGGGCCCTTTGCCGGTCTGAAGGGGCCCCAGTCGGAATGAGGGGCCTTGGGTCCGGCTATGAGGGGTTTCTCTGCCAGTTCTAAGGGTCCGCTGTCGGTCTGAGGGTCCTCTGTCAGTCTACGAGGGGCCCTCCGGTCAGTCTGAGGGAGCCCTCTGTCGTTTGAGGCGGGCCCCTCTGTCCAATCTGATGGGTCTTATATAGGCCTCATGTTAGTTTGAGTTCGGCCTCTGTTCGTCCTGAGGGGGCCTCTGTGGCTTGAGGGGGGCTCTGCCCCTTCAGTCGACCTGAGGGGGACCCTTCGGTCGGCATGAGGAGCCCTATGTCTGGTCTTAGGTCCCTTTGTTGGTCTTAGGGGCCCTCTGTCGCGTCTGAGGGGCCCTCTATCTCGGTGTTCTGAGGGGCCCTCTGTGGTTTTGTAGGGGGTCCTCTGTCAAATCTGATGGGGGTCTTAAATAGCCTTCTTTGGTTTGATGTGGCCCTCTGTCCGGTCTTGAAGGTGGCCCTCTAATAAAGCCTGAGGGGGCCCATCTGACGGCTCATGAGAGGGCCCTCTGTAGTGTCTGAGGGTCTATTGTGTGAGAGGGGCTCTCTGTGCCTGAGTTTTCGTGGGCCAGTTTTGAAGGCCCCTTTTACCCGGACGGGGCCCTCTATCAGCCTGAAGGGCCCTTCTGTCGGCCTGGGTTGGGCCCTCTGTGCGCCTGATGGCCCTCTGGTGGTCTGAGGGGTCCCTTCGGGTTTCAGCTTGAGGGGCCCTTTGATCGGACCCGACCTGGACCTCTGTCGGCCTGAGGGGGTACCTCAGTCGGCCTCAGGGGGGGGGGGTCTGTGTAGGCCTGAGAGGCCCTAGGTTGGCATGTGGGGCTCTCTAGTATCCCGAGGGGCCGTCTGGCCGCCTGATTAAGCCCTCGATCAGCTTAAGGTGGCCCTTGGTCGGCCTGAGGGGCCATCAGTCGGCATGAGGGCGCCTTAACGGGCCCTCTGACGGCCTGAGGGGAAGGTCGGCCTGAGGGGCCCCTCTGACAGCCTGAGTAGCCCTCAGCCGGCAGCAGGAAGGGGCCCTCTCTCGACCTCAGCCATCAGGGGGCTTCTGGTGGCTTGTTGTGCTCTCGGCCAAGTTGAGGTGGTTTTTGTCGGGCCTGGCCTGAGGAACCCTCTGTTTGTCCGAGGGTCTTAAAGAGCCCCCAGTCGGTCTGAAGGGGCCTTCATCGACTTGAGTGGTCCTCTGTCGGTCTGAGGGAGCCCTTGACCAAATTAAGGAGACTTTTACTCAGCCTGGTGTGCCTACACCCAGAATAAGAAGTTAAAATCGTGTTAGCGAAGCTAAAATATGTAGGAGACCCTGCATTCATGGGGGCATGATGAATGAGCCAAGGGCCCCTATATCTGCCTGCGGGTAATTGGCAATACAAATGGTCTTTCGTCACTCGCCTGGTTCTGGTTCTAATATGGTTCCGCAAATCCAGCATAATAAGGTGAATATACCTCTATCTCCCCTACTCAAAGAATAAGTTATTTGGTCCCATCCATTTTCATTTCTTGAGAAAGACAACATATTGTGGCAATTTCCCTAATGATTCGAGTTGCTCTATTCTATGTACTATGTATGGCTTATATCGAGCCCTCCCCAGTTGTAAAACCTTGGCTTAAGCCAATGCCTGTGGGCTGAACAGTAGGTATCACACGCAGTGGGAGTGGTCTCAAATGAGAACCAGTCGTGCCCCCGGGGCACTGGCAGCGGTCAGACGGTCGGAGCCGCGTGCTGACATGCGCGGCGTCTCCAATAGATTAGTTATCTGGAAAATAATCCTACAGATTATATTATTTAATTGGTCTTGCAATGCAGTGGCACAATTAAGAAAATACAAACAGCCCTAAACCCCGCGGCGTAGGGGCTCTAGCCGAACGCGGCGGCGGTAGCGGGGGGTAAATATTACCCCCTCTTTCTTCCGACTCAATAACCGAGCGAGACGCGCAAGGCGGCGATCGAAAGCTCTCAATGAAACGAATCGATGCATACCCGAAATTTTTCAAGTTAGGTCAAATGTAAGTTCACGGTCAGGTCATATGGAAAGTTCGAGTTAATTGAGTTAATTGGTTTTCATTACTTTCAATTACAGATCCTTTGATTAAGACTGTCAATGCACTACAGCTCTCAAAGGTGTAATCATCTATTGCATTAATAAAAGTGAAATTGCATGCAAAATGTAAGGTCAAACGGTCAGGTCACAAAAGGTCACTGTCACGGAAGAGGTCAAAAGCAAAGCCATTGTGACACATGTTTTTAAGGGGTTATTTGCAACGTAGAATCGATAGAAACAGTCATTTTTACAACTTGACCTCGTCAAAGGTCAAGATCAGGTCATCTAAGGTCAAAACTAAAAAAATGACTAATCTAAATAATAATGCATGTTTCTAGGTTAGTTTTGTCTCATAAACACAAAAATGACATTTATTACGAGCGAGCGCGAAGCGCGGAGCGAGTCCTCATTGACTATCGGATTTTTGAAAATGAACGTCATTTTACTTTTTATGCTTGAGAGCAAATCAGTCACTGAAAAATGAAGCTATTAACTTTGAAATTTGGTCCCTGGGTATTATTACCACTTGGTTCTTCCCTTAATATATACCGGTTTTTTTAGATACCTTGGAATTTTCAATTTTGGAAATTTTGAAAGATAAGTTTTTTTATTTTTGGGAGTCAACAACCAAAAATTTGGAAATCCAAATTGCCATCTTGTAGATAATTAAATTTCCGTTTCTTATACAGTTTTGCGTTTGCGATTTGTCCTTAACGCTATGTTTTCTCGATCATCAAACATTTTACGTTATTCCAAACCAAATGGCATGCATGACCGTCATCAAACGTCATTATCTTCCAAAGTTCTTAACTTGTTTAGATGATTTTTTTAGGAAACGTCAAATTGATGCTGGATAAGGTACTGAAACTTTGACGTCGTTATCTTGTTACCGTTTTCAAGTTATTGCGGAAATACGGGAGGGGGGGTAATATTTACCCCCCGCTACGCCGCGCGGGTTAAATAAAACCATGTGAATTACAAAGGGGCGCTGAAATCAATGCAGAGAAAAAATATTGAAACTAAGCAAATTCACGTTTTTTTCGTTATTTTTTGGGAGAGGCCATCAGCCAACGCTAGGGGGCCCACTTTGGTGTGCCCCCCCCCCATCGCAATATCCTGGCTGACACATTGGTGATAGTTTCATTTCTCTATCTTCATTGTGTCGAGAGTTATTGACGAAAAAGTGCTGCTGACCTCGGATGGCCTCAGATGACCCCGTATGGGTCACTTTAATAAAACTTGCACTTTTGCTCATAAATAATATCCTATGATAGCATTATCCAGAAGGAATGGGACTGATATCCTCGAAATATGAGGCATTTCACAATTTATCCATTGACTTATAATGGGAGGTCACAAAATTGACCCGACCTCAGATCATCGATATCACATATCCGAGAATAACATTTTGTAGATACTGATGACTTCATGCAATCCTAAAAGTTTCATATCGATCCCTTACAAACTGTGGTCATGGCACGACCGCAAACTTTTTGGGAGTTGGGTCACTTGACCTGACCTGGTGACCTGACCTGATCCGACAAGGAACTTAAATTTGAATGTAATTTGTGGAAAGGATCAGTGATAAATTATACCATTTTGGGCAGCGCTACGCGCCGCTGTTTTTCGTAATCTCGATAAAACCGCAGTGGGTGTTCTACCCCCCTTAGTAGTGCGCGGGTTAAGACAAGTTCGAAAACAAAAAATCATACCTGCGTTCTCAGGAATATAAAGTGGGATAATTTTCGTATAACAAACATATGCTGTTCTTGCTTGTTTGGCGCAATATTAATAAACATATATATATATATACAATACAAACAGGGACGTAGGAACCGTGGGGACAGTGGGGGCGACGCCCCCCAACTTTGGAGCTAGGTGTCGGCCCTCCCCCGTCTTTTACCATGATCTTTAACTCTGAATTAGGCCAACGAAAATTGCTGATGTTTTGTAGAACAAAGGTGCAGTTTTATTCAAAAATTCCAATAAAGAAAATTAAACTGCATTGAAATTAAACCTGGTTTTCCATCTTTCAAGCATAACATGGTGGCACCGCACATTTGACCATCGTAGCATAGAAACACTGCTAAATACAGCGCACAATTGTTATATGATATGTTTCTTCGTCGTAACGTTGATTGAGCTTTTTCTTGGTCACAATCACGGTAGATAAAATACTCATGATCACAATGTTGTAATGCTTTTTGGAGGTAAATGCTACTATTCATGAAATATTTATAAGCGCCACAGAGGAAATAACATTCCGTCTTTGGGCATGGTGGTAGGACACGGTGTTTCATTTTTTAAAGCAAAACGCTTCAATTATATATGTATATGTGCGAGCTCTGCTCCTGACGTTCAGCATGATAGAAGAGTCGGCAGGGGAGCAAAAAAGGAAGTGGTCACCAACGAAATTCCGGATCAAGCCGGCAATGACGCATCCAGAACGGGTGGCGATATAATCGCAGATCGGCGGATATAAGAACCGATATAGCGGGTGGGCGGGTGGCGATATATGGCGATACATTCTGTTGGCGATATTACGGGTGGCGACCACAGTGATATCGCTCTTTTAGCTATCATTTTTGCTACATCAGGTACGCCAAAAAGTTCGCCCCCCAACTTGATAGTACTTCCCACGCCCTATATATATAAACAACTGCTATGTGGAAAACTACAAAAATATTGCTTCTAGCATGACGACAACAGAGTAACTTCGTTGACAAAAAGGTAAAGCATTACCAGAAAAGTAACGCATTCATTCCTAAGGAACGAACAACCTACATCTGGTTGTTCACACGTTATAATTATCCTTAAACCGTTCTGTCAACTTCATACCTTTCACGTGCTGAACGGTAACACACATTTGTCCAAGCGCTAAACAACGTTGTCAACACATTGTATGCAAACTGCGTCAATGATGCTCAAACGGCCTCCCTGAAAAGGTGATCGCAGTCGCACAACGGCGGACAATGGGCTGTCGATTGGTTGTTCCGAGAGGGTAGGCGCCGCAGTGCCGCACCTCATTGTGGACTGCCATCATTAATTTGGGCACAGGCCTGTTGGCGACACCTGTGTTTGGTGTGTGTGTGTGTGTGTTTGTGTGTGTTGCTAGGGACGCGCCGCGGGCGCGCAGTTGCAGTGGCTGTCTTTCTTTGGTCACGTTCAGACGTACAGCTCGGATAGCCAGACGTTTCAATCGGAGGGAGGGTCTCGGTCGGAGCAGCAGACGTCCTGGTTGGAGGCTGCTGGCTCCGTCGGGGGCCAGGGTGGCTGAGATCAGACGTTCATGTTGAGGCTGCTGGCTCCGTCGGTGGCTAAGGGTGGCTGAGATCAGACGTCCTGGTTGGAAGGCTGCTGGCTCCGTCGGTGGCTAGGGTGGCTGAGATCAGACGTCCTGGTTGGAGGCTGCTGGCTCCGTCGGGGGCTAGGGTGGCTGAGATCAGGTGGCAGTGGTACTGACGAGTTCCGTTGAAAATATATACAAGAAGATAAACAGGCTGCATCAGTGTCACCCAACTGGACATGCGTGAGACTCTGGGTGTCTTTGAGTACTCTACAGCAAGAGCGACGGAAGAAAATCGACTCAGTCATCCGCTCAGAAGGTCAATTATGTCTGGCAGGATGAAGATGGCGCCCAGTCGGTGAGGACCTGATATCCACGTAGTTTCCCGACATTTATCAGCATCAGGTGTTGGGGTGCCGGCTTGGCCACGATGGGCAGGCCTTCAACCGTTGCACACGGGCAGGAGACCATCACCATCACCGGCACCATCCTGAAGTGGTTGGTCCGTCTGGCGCTGCTTGGTCTCCTGGCGACCCTCATCTGTCAGCAGCTGCTGGAGTTTCTCGCAGAGCCGCTCAGCTCAACAGTGGTAAGGCGACAGGCTCGCTTCCCGCGGCTGACCCTCTGTCCCGGCGGCAAGCTGAGGGACAACGTTCTGATGAGGGATAAGCTTCAGGAGCTCGCCAACGGCTCACTGTCAATCGTCGAGTTCTACAACGAGACCACACTGCACATGCTGAATTCGCCTCATCATATCAACAATCTGATTTTTAAACACGGCAATAACAAGACATGGAGCAACATCCCTAGCGACGGACCACTCGGGGTCTGGAGGTCCCGCTTCTACCTACCGATCGACTCCTTGTCCAAGAAGGTTTCACCAATGAGATGCATCACCTTCCATCCTAGCGAGCGCTTGCATTCCCTCGACGCAAACGTCATCAACCTGGTCCTGCAGCTGAGCGTGGCTCCGCTGTTCACTGGTATATCCGACATATCTTACCGGCTCTTCGTCCACGGAGAAGACGAGCCAAATGTCGGAGACTTGACAGCATCGTCAGAGCTGGGTGTGTCGGTGCCGACGACGACTGCGAGAGAGCTTCGCAAGAGCGAGAGAGCCAGCCTGCGTGTGACGGCGCGACTTCGGAGGCTGGTGAGCGTGCGTCGACGTCCCTGCCGCTCAGAGCCCGGCTACTCGCTGACCCAGTGTCTGAAGGAGTGCCAGTGGCGGCATCTGGCGGAGCACATCGGCTGCCGACTGCCGCACATGGTGGCAGAAGACGCCTATCTGCCAGAGATTCGCGGACCGCTCCACCAGCTACCAGAATGTACGAAATTTGTGGGTAAAAAAACGTTGCCACAGTTTTGTCGTCCTGTCACTGAGGAAGCTTGCCTGAAGCAGAGCTTCACCTGGAGCGACCCCAAGGTTAAACTGTCAAGTGCTCTCATGGCGCCGGCGACAACGAAGTATCGTTCCAAGAGATTTGCTTCATCATTAATGAACATCAACCAGACCAAGCAGAGTTCAAAACTGCCCTTTACTTTGCCTCCGATTTGTAATTCTCCTCCTGAGTCAACACACATTGTCACACTTAAGGTGATTTCAAACCTTCAGGGCTGCAACTGCCAGCCAGCTTGCCAACAAGCCGTGTACTACCTGCAGAAAGACTTAACGGGACGAAACTCGCAAGATAGCACCACAGCGGGACGTTGCGAGACGCACCTAGCCCTTCGAGTGGACCTGGCTGCCGGCCAGACGGAAGAGTCAAGATCCTTCACTCTGCTCACACTTCTGGCTAACATCGGAGGCTTTGTCGGTCTGATCACGGGCTTTTCGCTCTTCACTGTAGCGGACATCGTGGAAGCCCTAGTTCACACGGCAGCATATAGGCGGCAGGCCCGTCGCGAGGTCAAGGTCGACCATCGTTTTACCGATAACGGTGATGCTGACCATCGCGCTCAATTTGTGGCACAGGGGATCTGGCAGCCAATGGAATCAGCTGAGCTGCCTCCAATCGAAATTTTTGACTAAACTGTTGATATCGCAAGTCAAAACGTTAAAAGCGTTAAAACCACGCATGAAGTGACACCAGCAAGCCCATGACCTTAGTCGAGGTCGGGTCGTTCTGGGAGCTCTCGACATGTCAGATAAGTGAGCGTTGGCTGATTTGTTCGGGCGACCAGTACCGGCCGGCCGGCCGTGAAGTGGTATAGCGATCCGATTAAAGGGAGTGTGCCTACTCACATTAGGTCATGTGGAAGTTGTTGAATATCTGGTAGAAACATATTTTTCTGAATTTAGCCATGTACTTCATTTCCCAGAATCACTTTCGTTGCTGAGATATTCCAAAGTCGCCAATCACATACTGGCAGAGCATTAATTATCAATAAACCCTTCGCCAGAGAGCCTTTCGCACTAGAAGCATTGTCTTAAATTACAACGCTAGCATATATGTTAGCCTCTGGCAGTGCGCCATTATAGGTAACATTCTTCGCTACTATCTGTTTAATATGTAGAGAGTTTTTGAGTCTTTGAAACAAAACAAATGCTTAAACACGAATAAAGTAAAAATTCAACTAAAAAGGGGCTCCAGAACGTGAAAATTTTATCGTAACCATAATCCCATAAGCAATAGCTTCTTACCGTAATACAAATATATTTGACATTTCAAAAGAGTAGGCACACTCCCTTTAACTATACACATCAATTGTACAGTTTTGAATCAGTATTGTTGTTGATCCGTTAAGAGCTCGAGTCAAGTGACGTAGCAGGAGAGCACTGACGATTCGATGTTCGATCCATAGAGATCATATATTCTTATAGATGTCCTGCCTATGCTGAAGCACTTGATTTCGTGGCAATTGACTAGTTGCAGGTGACCTAACCCACTGTTTTTATGTATTTGATGGAACGCAAATGTATTTATAATATTTTATAGGTTGTCAATACGATATAAATTCCTCTGAATTATCATAATTTAAAATAATAAAGAGTGTTTACATATTTTATAATCGTGCCCTCTGATTGGTCTTCTCGCAACGTCAGTTAGCAATAGCTTAGGAGATCAAAGTTATGCACGGGGCAATGCTTTGGCGCATCACCGGACCGAAGTTGTTTTTTTCTGTTGCCCGCCAACTCAGCCCGCAAACGGATACAAAATGCCCGCAAACGCCGCCCGCAAACGCCGCCGCCCGCAAACACCAAATACCGCCAACGCCGCCCGCAAACTCCGCCCGCAAACGCCAAATACCGCCAACGCCGCCTGCCAACGCCTCCCGCAAACGCCAGCCGCAAACGCCGCCCGCAAACGCCGCCCGCAAACGACGCCCGCAAACACCAAATACCGTCAACGCCGACTGCAAACGCCGCCTGCAAACGCCGCCCGCGAACGCCGCCCGCGCGAACGCCGCCCGCGAACGCCGCCCGCAAACGCCGACCGCAAACTCCACCGCAAACGCCGTCCGCAAACATCAAATACCGCCTACGCCGACCACAAACTCCACCTGCAAACGCCGCCCGCAAACGCCGCCCGCAAACGCCGCCCGCAACACTCCACCCGTGAACGCGCTGCAAAACGCTTGTTCGAAACCGCCGGCCCCGTAAAAAATAAACACGAAAGGGCGTGTTTTCCTGACTGGATTCGAACCCAGGATCTCTTTCATGAGTGAATGATATCGCACAAGCACAATCGCTTTTGATTATAGTTAGATATGTTTACAGAACGTAGAACCAAACTTGAAAAATGCAATGTATATCATGGGTGGTAACTTTGATTGTGGTTGGTGTCGGTGAGCCTCCACACCAACCAACTTGAACCGTTGGTGTGGAAATCTACAACCAAACTTAATCGGCGAAAAGGTGCATTTTTGATCATCCAAGGGCTTTTGTGGGACATGTGTTTATTTAAACTGTCTGTTTTCTAATATAAAATATCGTTTTTTAAATTGCAGCATTTAAAAGACGAAGTGGACAAATTCGGGAAATAAAAAGACAGAGAAATATGACATCAATGACAAATACACACACCTTTGAAAAAGTCTAACTGAAGTAGCCCAATGCCATGTATACTAACAGAACTTTGACTGGGATTCGAACCCAGGACCCTTGCATTTGAGTTAATGGTAACACCTAAATACAGTATGAAAAGTTTTCATAGCTGAATCCGGCAACATGAAAGGAAAATACATAAACATGAAAAAGTGCTGTATCCTGTCAGTTTACCTGACTGAATTTGAACGACGACCCTTTGAATGAGTGTATCAATATATCGATTGCAATCAATAGCCCGTCATCCACATAGTATGTGTGCACGGTTTGGCGCCATTAGTGAAAAAAATCAGCTATGCTCTTCCGGTGAATATCGATAACAATATCGATACCAACCGATAGTCCGTTATCGACATAGTATGGCTACATAAATTGGTATCGGCATTTGCAAGCAGCATTGAGATTATGGCGCTAAAGTAAAATATATAAAATCATGATATTCATGTTCCCCGACGAAGATTCGAATCCAGGACCCTTATATGAGTTGAATTCCTGCACGTGCGCGTCTGATCTTGTCCCACTGACCCTTGCAGAGCTCCTGATACTCATTTCGGTGAACTGCAATGCACCATTGTCACTACAGGGCTGCCCAAGTTGCCCAGTGTCGTAAAATTTGGGGTGCAGGGGAAACTTCAAGGTCACGTGGCGCGTGAATTCGATTTATCCCAGGGTAGGGACCCCCACCGGCATGTGGGTATCCACCATTAGCTGTTATTCAGCAAATTATGAGAAAAGTTTACCATAAATTTTGGCGCTAGAGGCCTTCTTTGAATGGCCCCATTATAAGCCTATGGGGAAATGGCACGTGCCTGCTGCGCGCGCTGGGATTTTCCTCCACTAGCGGACCCTGCATCAATCTAGTCCCCGTGAGTGGAGTATTATGCTGAAAAATCTTGGGTAGATTTTTGTAACAAGCCGTTTTTTCCCTATATTCCAGAGTACGAGCGTTTTTCCAAGACATCAACTTTTATTTTTATTTTTATTTTATTTTGTAATCCCCTAAATCCGTTATATGGCTAGGCAGGAGTGCCGTCACTGCCCATCCTTTCCCATGTGACCATTCTACTTTAAGTACCTTTTTTCGAGTAATAATTGAAGACTGTAATCAACGTTGGGTCACACCACTCCCCGCTGAACCTAATTGCCATTTATTTTTTTTTTTGGGGGGGGGGCAAACAACCACCACCATTGTTAGTAAGTATTGCCCTGTAACCTTATCAGACTGATAGCTATGCTAGTAACGTCCGATAGGATTACAAGGCTTAGTCATTATCCGAGTATTATGGGGCATTCATTCTTATTTACACACACACGATAAGTTAACACACAGGAACACAATCAAACACACACACACACCACAACACACACACATAACACGCACACGCACACGCACACGCACACGCACACGCACACGCACACGCACACGCACACGCACATTCATGCATACTTTTCTTCGACAAATGCATCCATACTTTTCCCTGACCTTGACGACGAAACGTTTATATTATTATAACTTAAATGAGGCAAATCATATAAAAAATAGAAGAATAAAAAAGTACATTAAGCTATCATAACCGATGCACCGAGGAAATATTCGCGTCTTAAAGGGAATATAGCACCTTTAACATTAGTTTTTAACTGAGATAGCCAGATTGTCGGGTGTG
>VOPJ01012019.1:0-28236 GCA_014673585.1 Semibalanus balanoides
CCAAGAGTCAGGCCGGCCGGCCACCCGCTGACCCCAGACACCGACCCGCAGCCGCGGGCGATCACGTGATCACGTGACCAGCGGCCGGGCGGGCCAGCCAGCGGCCGCCGCAGACAATTCGCGAAACAACACAGCAAGGGTCATCGCAGATCATCGGAGGTCATGATCTCAGCGGAAATAAATGACGCGTGTTAGTACCTGTTCATGTGTTCCTGAACAGCAAACACTCGGAAAAAGCACAAGTTACAAGCATCGATACTGCGGAACGCCAATGGCGTCTGACATGACCTTGAGAAACAGGGCATAGGTCATGGGTCATGGGCTGTACAGATTTTTGAATTTTGAGAACAGCTGACAATTTGTTATAAAATAGGGTGCATACTGAATGTTTCATCTCAATCGGTTGACAAATACGCGAGAAATTCACGAAAAACCAAGGCGGTGGGGTAGCATCCACCCTCTGCACTGGCAACGGTTACTCTCCTCGTGTAGGGGGTGAATGCCACCCTCTCGTTTTTTTTTCGGAACAAAAAATAATATGTTTGTCAACCCATTGTAATGATATTTGTTGCATCTTACTTTTAAACAATTCAACACATAGGTATGTACACTAACATTTGTGAACTTCTACCCTTGATTTCCCGTGACCTATGACCTCTTTCTCAAGGTCATGTCAGGCCCAACTGGCGTCCTATAGTATCGAATATTGATGGCTTGTAACCTGTGGATTTTCCGAGTGTTTGATGCTCAGGAGCATATGCACAGGAACAACGTGACATTTATGGCTTCCACTAAGATCGTGACCTCCGATGACCTGAGATGACTGTTATGGCTTTTCGCAGTTTCTATGACATTTTGTGGCGCTAATTTCGAATTTGCATTCATTCTGCATTACTATATATTGCAATGGGTTGATTCCCTTTTACAGGTCTGCCGAGGTCACTGACCTCTGATGACCTGAAATGTATTTTCTTGTAATTCTTAGAGCGTTTTTTTACGCTGATTTTAAATTTAGCACCCATTTAGCATAATGGTATGCTCATTCACGATTCTAGCTCGATTAAATTATATTTCTACGCATTTTCGATTTGGATGACTTCTGAGTCATTGACATGATCTCAGAGGTGACCTAATGACCAAGGATTTCAAAATCGGGTATATACGGCTTCATCTCCTCACAAGTAACACGCTCGTTTTTGTATCGAAGGTGGGAGCCGGTAGCTCCGTGGCATGTCTTCCGACTGTCCGACTTCCGACGCGGCGGCCCTGGGTTCGATTCCCGGTGGTGCCGGTTCCGGGGATAGGCTCCCGGATCAAATCCCCTGCCTTCGAGTGGAGGGGGTCCCACGGTGGGGTTCGACCCCTGGCCCCTCCTCGCCCCCTCCCCGGCATTTCTCTCCCGGACAATGGCACAAGGCCCAACCGGATGAAAAAATATCGAAGCTCAATTAGGGGCGAAACACTACGAGGCCGTACTCCCATACTCCACGCGGTCACTTGGGTGTTTTGCCCTACAATGGCGAAAATTAAACTAAAGCAGAGGAGTAACGGACAAAAATAATTTCCATTATATTTGCCACAAAGTAAACGAGTAACGAGTAACGGAACTCTATCTTTTCGTAACAATGCCCACCGTTTTTGGTTTTCTTTACGTCATTTGTTCTTTTGTTTCGTAAAACTGCCTGATTAACCTATAATTGCATTACATATTAACTATCTCGTTTTCAATGAGCAATCTACGGTGGGAGACAATAAAAAATAAATATGATAACGTCGCATAAAAATATTGCTTCGTTTCGCATCGATCAAGGAATACAAGACTCCAAACAAGTTCACTTGCTGATTCTGTGTCTGTGTCGCCCTCTGCAGAAAAACGGCGAGAACTACTTCAGTCGCACGGAAGGCTACCTACACGTCTTGATCCGTGGTCCAGGCATCGTGGAGATCAAGCAGCAGCCCGTGATCGTGCTCAAGATGGGCTTCGTCTCTGAGGATGACTTCTTCGAGACGGATGTGCTGAACCGGCTGGCGGACCTCCTGGACATCGATGCCTCTCAACTAAGAGTGGTCAACATCGTGCGCGAGGCCTCAGTGACGCCCCTGAGGAGGAGGAGACGTCGTGAGACGGCCGAGACAAAGATCGAGGTAGGTGGACACCGGGCGGCGGCCAGCGAGACAGAGGTGGAGAGAGGTCGACGGGAGAATGGGGTGTAGCGAGTCTACACCAGTAGGTGGCTGGTTAGTTCGCAAAACAGCTAAGATGAGGAGAACTCGCAAAGTCGGCAAGGGTATGTAATACGCTTCATTTAATGCATCTATTCATGAAGTGACAAAAAACGTTTGTGTGCGCTCGATCGAACCACGATCACTGATAATCATATCCACTGCTGCGATTATTATCAATCAGGCGCGAAGCGTTCGTGAAGTTTTTCGTCAATTTGCTTGACAAATTTGCATTCGACCCGGCCCAGCCCGACACGGCCGTACGTGACGCTTTTTGGAAGCTAACAACTTTTAAACCACTGTCCCGACTGAGATTAGGCTTTCACTATTGAATAGCTAAATCAAATCAATGTTACTTTGAGCGAAAATTCGCGCATGAAAGTAATAATTTAACTTTATGTACAAAGTTAAAATTAATAGTTTTTGACGGCATAGTTTGCGCCGGCGAAGCATTCCATATTCAACGAATTATGATCTAAGCATTTATGTACCTATACGATGCGATGAAGCATGCAGCGCTCACTGCTCAGGTCGTGCACTCCTTTGTGGCGGATTCGAGAAAAGAGATCATGAGAAGTTTAATACAGAGCGCGCCCGCTCGTCATCGCCGAAAAAGGCGTTTTACTGGTTGATAATCATACTCCATCGCTGCGATTACTGATAACTATATCCCCGGCTGCCACCAGTTTGAGATCGGGTCCGCTCCGGCATCCAACCCTTCGAGCAACGACACCGCCGGCATGACTATCGAAGAGCTGGAGAAGACTCAGGCCAAGGTGGTGGACGGGTTCCAGACGGGAGAGATGGACCAGGCGCTAGGCGTAAAGGTCGAAGGCATTGCGGTGAGCATAAGCTTCCCGACAATTATGCAGATCGAGGGTAGTGTTTTGCGGTGAAGGGTGAGACCAGAGCGGAAAGTGAGGCGAAGAAGAGTCACGTTTTGTTCATTCTCCTACACATGTTAGTAATATTGTGAAATAATATAACCAAGTTGTGAGAGCAGGACTCACATATTGCTATCATTACTGATTGCTCACAGTCGTTAGGTGGTAACGGTAGTCTGAAATTGCACCGCTGACAGAGACTGTCTCGGCAGATGGTTGATCCAGAGCCTCCAGCCACCGACCCGACCAACGGAGTCAAGGCTACGAATGAGACCGGCGGCGAAGACCTGTCAGGAGTGGAGGGAGTCAAAACGTGGGTTTGAGATGGACACTGGTATGGCAGTCGAAAATCATTCGATTGGCCTCCAACCAACGAATTGGTGAAGGAATCTTTTGAAATTGCATCGTTAGAGTGTTTTTGTTGATATTTGTAGTTACTGTTTCCGGTTTATATCGCCGTTTGGTCGGTGAGTACATGAAGCATTTCGTCGAGAACGAATTACAGTTTGTTGAGTCGCATTGTAACAAGTTATTGCTTATCGTATGCTATCAAAATGTTATAAACTGCTGGCAAGCCTTATGTCTGAAAAGCTTAACTTGTAGGATTTTACCCTCGTTTGTTTTGTTGAGAAACACAAGAGATATTTTCAAAACCTTGATCATTTATTTCGCTCAGTTACGCCGAGGAACAGCTGGAGAAAGAGAAGGAGAAGGCGGAAGCAGAGGCCGCCGGTGGTGTCACCTATGAACGACCGAGCGAACTGGCGCTTGACTCGGCTGCCGTGTCCGGCGCAGTTCAGGAGCTCACTAGACTCTCACCTCTGATCAAGCTGTATATGAAGGATGCAAAGGTGATAAAAATTGTTTGCTCTGTTTTCCCCCGGCTTTTAGATGTTAAAAATAATTATTCGCTTCTAGTGCATGTGAAGGTGATGTTCGAAGATAACCAGTTTCTGCTTTGTGAAGAGCTCTGATGTCATGGATACAAATTCGTAAACCTAAGGTTTGTATTAGAAACAGTTCGGAAGCAAAGGTTCGTATGCAAACGTTCGCACTGAAAAGGGCTTGTATAGAATACAGCTCGTAATGGCTAAAGCTCGTAATGGAAAAGTTTCGTATGGGATAAAGTTCGTGTTTAAAAAGTTCGTTACGGATAAAGCTCGTACGCAAAGGGTTCGTATGCTGAAGTTCGTAAAGGAAAAAGTTATTAATGCAAACAGTTCGTAAACAAAAGTTCGTAGACAAATGTTCGTATGCAATGGTTCGTATTCAATGGTTCATATCGGATAAGGTTCGTATGAGATCAAGTTCGTAACGGCTAAAGTTCGTAATGGAAAAGTTTGTATCAGATGAATTTCGGGTACAAAAAGTTCGTAACGGATATAGTTCGTATTTAACAGGCTCGTTTTCTAGTACGAACCTATGCTTATAAACCTTTGCTTACGAACTTTTTCCAATACGAACCTAAAGTTTACGAACTTTGGTTCTGGAAGCACAGCCGCAGCCATCGCCGCCGCCTGCCACCACAGCTGGGCGGGTAGCTGGGCGGGCGGCTAGATTGGTCGAGCGGGCGGCGCGGGCGGCAGGTAAGGCAGCTTAGAACAACGCTGAAAACACACTAAACAGATGTTCAACTGACATGAAGAAGGATGACACTTCAGTATCAGATGCGGAAGAAAAATATGAAAGGGATAAGTTGGATGAGTTGCTAGAGTCTTGGCGTGGATTCTTTATGTAAAGAAGTTGTGTTTGAAATCGTTCAGTTCTGTCAGTCGATCTTTCGGTCTCTAGTTTTCGTTTCCAGTTCCCCGTAAGAGTCTTAGTTCCTGGCACGTTATACATTGGCCTCTCATCAGTTACTCTCACTCACTAACCTCTTCCAGTCCACGCCACACTCTCTCAAAGTTTCTTCATTTACCAACAACGCGCGGCCGTCACAGTGACAGGCTCGCCTTAGCGCCCGAGCACGACTGCCCGTCCCCAGCTGCTGCGACGTACCGCGCCGGCCGGGCCAAACGACGTCACATTCTCCTCAACATCACTCTGAGAGGCCACGTGACCACCCGCTTGGCAGTTTTAATACAAATATGGTAAAGTAAGACTTCACGGCTATGTCATAACTACTAAACTTTGGTTAAACAATTTATTAGCGCCTTCTAGTTAGTTAGTTTTTATTCAGACAGGATTAAATCACTCATGACTCAGCTTCCCCGCAAGATATCAATTAACTGTGATGAGTTGAATTGGCAGGCTGTGGCTGGTAACCATTGGACTTGTCTGTCCGTTTAATCCTTTGGGATGTCGGATTTATGATCCATGCAGTTCGAGCAGGGCAGTTCCACGTCTCTCCGCGCAACACATGCACACAGAGATACCTAATCTTCACCGTATTAGTCTTTGCTTACAAACTTTGTCATTCACGAACTTCAGCATGCGAACCTTTTGCATACAAACTTTATCCGTTGCGAAGTTTTTCATACAAACTTTATCCGATACGAACCTTTTCCATTACGAACTTAAGCCGTTCCCAACTTGACCCCATACGAACCTTATCCGATACGAACCATTGCATACGAACTTATGCATGCTTACGAACTTTTTCCAATACAAACCTTATGTTTACGAACCTTTGTTCGATTACCGATGACATAAACCATGGAAAACAGGAGACCTGGACTCGACACGAAAATCAGGTCACTGCAGCCTATAATCTAATGATAGGCGGCTATTGAAAGCTTTGCCGACGTAAATTAAGCCGACCAAAATTGGTATTACAGCGTTGTAATACAACTGTTATTATTACTTTCATGTTTGAAAATATAAACAAATTTTGAGTTGATAATGGTCTGAATTGATTGCACTTTACAGCCGTATAATTCTGTATCGCTTAACACCCTCCAAATTTTACAGTATGGCAGTGTAATCCCCAAAATATTCGATAATAGTAAATGTTTATATTCCAGGCGGATTTTAGCACTGACATTTTGATATGAAACCGTAGGGTTTGAATGCATTATAGAGATGACACATTGGTCTTACAATTAAAGTTGCTTCATCTCTTCACGTTCCATAAGTTTGGAGCACTAACTTTTATCGGGAAAACCGTCATAAAACCATGAATTTGCGTGTGTGCAGCCATTAACTTTGCACGCCATCCACGCGCCACTCGCCCGACCCACATTGCATACGCCAGCCCGTTCAATTTATTGTACACGCCTTTGTGTTTGTCGCATGCCGATCAGACTCTTGGTTGTCCGAGATTTATCGACCTGGGATGGCATTCCATGTTTTGCCGATTTCGTGAGTCTAGCATTACATTTTCGGCCCCTTACTGCAGTGGCTTTATTTTCGTGTCAAATCCAGGCCGCCTGTTATCTGTGCATAAACACAAATGTTTCAAGTTAATTAAATAAATTACCCGTGACTAAGAGATTAACGTTTCTAATCATTGTACCGTTGCCTTCTCATCATTTTTTTGTATCAACTCGTATGCACTGGTGCAGTTCGCCCCTCTGCTGACCATTGTCTACTGTGTGTCTGTCCGACAGGGGGCGCGTATGTCGGCTGTGGGCCACACCTCGAACCCCTGGCAGGTACAGGCCGAGCTGGTCTCACCACCCTCCGGAGTCAGCCTGCTGCAGACGCGGGTCCCGTTCGAGAACGGCGTGGCCACCTTCAGTCGCCTGATGGTCTCTGGGGGGGAAAAAATTGGGGGGCCTATGGGTAGCACTCAGGGCTGAGGCTCAGGTTCCGTGTGGTCCACCCAGCCAGCACTGATGCAGAATTCGCGGTGGAGATGCTGGGGTCGCTCGCGACGCTGAAGAAGGAGCTGGAGGTTCGCGTGGCAGGAGACCCGGGCGAAGTCTGGCATAAGCCGGGAGAGAAGATCAGGTAAGAAGTGTCGCACAGTGGAGATGGGAGCCATGTGATGGCTAGACGGTATGAAAGTCATCTCTATTTTCCCCCAGGTTTCGTGTGGCTTCTAGTTTCTTGTCAGCACATACACATGTAGAAGTGTCGTACTATTTTTCCGCCCCAAGCAGGATTTTATTTCTTTGTTACAGATATGGTTGTAGCTAAGCAACTAAGAAACTTTTTCCCTTCAGTGTCATACAAAATGTATTCTTCAGCGACAAGAATCAGACGATTTGCCACCCACTATTCAACTGATAGGTATTCCACCTAGAGGAGCAATCCACATGCAGAGGGACTACACATCACCGAGTGCCTGGCGCTGACCCATCACCCAGCACACCTCCGTATCCCACAGTCCGGGTGTCCGGGTGGAGATCCGTATCCCACAGTCCGGGTGTCCGGGTGGAGATCCGTGACCCAGTGACCGGCTCTGACTCAGCACACCGCTATATCTCACAGTCCGGGTGTCCGGGTGGAGATCCGTGACCCAGTGACCGGCTCTGACTCAGCACACTTCTATATCCCACAGTCCGGGTGTTCGGATAGAGATTCGTGACCCAGTGACCGGCTCTGACTCGGCACACCTCTATATCCCACAGTCCGGGTGTCCGGTGGAGATCCGTGACCCAGTGACCGGCTCTGACTAGCAACACTCCTATCCCACAGTCGGGTGTTCGGTGGAGATCCGTGACCCAGTGACCGGCCTCTGACTCAGCACCCCTCTATATCCCACAAGTCCGGGTGTCCGGGTGAGATCCGTGACCAGTGACCGGCTCTGCATCAGCCACCTCTGTTATCCCACATCCGGGTGGTCCGGGTGGAGATCCGTGACCCAGTGGACGGCTCTGACTCAGCCACACCTCTGTATCCCACAGTCCGGGGTGCCGGGTGAGATCCAGTGACCCAGTGACCGGCTCCTGACTTCAGCAACACCTTCTATATCCCACAGTCCCCGGGTGTCCGGGTGGAGATCCGTGACCCAGTGGACCGGCTCTTGACCAGCACCTCTATATTCCCCAGTCCGGGTGTTCCGGTGGAGAAATCGCGACCCAGTACGCGGCTCTGACTCAGCACACCTCTTATCCCACAGTCCGGGTGTCCGGGTGGAGATCCGCGACCCAGTGACCGGCTCTGAGCTCAGCACACCTCTATATCCCACAGTCCGGGTGTCCGGGTGGAGATCCGTGACCCAGTGACCGGTGGCCTCGCCAGCGCCGCTGCTCTCAGAGGCCACACCTGGGTGTTCCAGGCTGCCCTGTACAAACACGCAGATGGCACCCCCAACGCAGCGCTGCAGGTAGGAACGCGTGACAGTAAATGTAATTGAAACGCTATAGTTTTCAAGTCTTAAATTTCACATAAGTACTCAGGCAGGTCAATATATCTCCAAGGACCAAGGTGCTTAGCAAAGTGATTCAAGCATAACAATTGTGAATATTTGTTATCGAAGTAGCAAGTGTTTTGGCCTCCTTTAATAGTTTGGTACTGGTGTCAAAGTGAATGTGATGATAAAAGTTGTTTGGGCGAAGGTCTGGATACACACGACTCTTGATGACGTCCACACTATCACGTGCGTGAATCGAAAGGCCTCTTTTCTGTGGTCAGAACACGTGGAGTGTGGAGCTGACGCCTCCGAGCGGGGAATCCGCTTACGACCCCGCAGTGGTGTTTGATTGCCTAAATCGTACACTCTCCTCTCTGTTCAGGGTACCCGGAGGATGGAGCTGGCGCCTCCCAGCGGAGAGTCCACATACGACCCCGCAGTGGTGTTTGATAACCTGAAGATCACGCCAGTCGGCTGGAGCTACCTGATCAAGTTCACCGTTACCAGTCCTGATGACGCCAACGTCAAGCTGACAACCCTAGCCGGTGAGCTACTCTTAGACGTGCCGACACATCCACTCTCTCGTACATTGTACACGATGTGCCACACAGCACTAGTGGCTATTACGTGCCCGTCACGATGTTACGTGAGGTGATTGGGTAGAGGCCAGGGGTGGATCGAAGGATCAGGACATGGCGCAGTGCGGATAGTCAGCTATTTGGCGCCGCACACAGCAAACTGAGCTACTCTACTTCATAGGGCTGGAGCTGGAGTTTTCACTGCAATGGAGCTGAAGCACGTACAGAATCGCACAATCATAATGCTTCAGCGTTTGGGTTTATTTGCCGTTTGCTGGTTTAAACTCTTTAGCTCTTCCTTATGCGTATGATACGATGCTGATTTATGTTAAGGAAAATATCGCCTTCTATAGAGCTCTACGGCTATTCGGGCTCACGCCAAAACCCGAAAAGAGTACGTGAATGTTATGCTATTTCAATTATCAGCGAATTTCGTGTAATCCCTGATGCGAGTGTTGCTGTTTCCCGCAGGTCCGTTCCAGATTCAGTCAGTGAGTCCGTCCAGCCTGCCGGTAATCCACACACTCGGTCTGACTATGAAGGCCGACTTCGCCACCGTGTCTAACCGGAAACTGTCGTTCTCCGCCGAGTTACTCGGTTTCCTGGAGGGAACATACAACAGCCACTTCACTGCTGTAAACTCCATCAAAAAGGGTAGGTCTCGCGGGACGCTTGTGTGAAGTAGATAATGTTGAACGGGATGGCTTTGCGACATTTGATTGTTTGTGTTTGTCTTAAGTGTTTAGCGAGACTGCTGGCTGCATTGTGAGGAAACTTTATGACTTACGAGAAACGCTGACGTATTGAATGATTATATTTAGGAAAGGACGGAGGGAAGGGAAATAAAAGAAGGATACAGGCCCCCGTAAGCCCATTAACCCATAGATGTTTTCCGATAGTTCATCCGTTAACCCGTTGGTTCGATAACACAATTATCCATCCCCGTTACCCCGTTAAGCTGATAATCCGTTCACCCATTGGTATTTTTCGAGAGACAACACGGAAGCGAATTAATGCCAACCCATTTTAACTGACTGTCTGAGCGGGCAGTATCCGGATATCTTTCTAGTAGAGTTTCAGTTTGATTTTCCATTGGGTCTGTAGTACAGGAATATTTGTATCTTTGCACTCCCTGCGATGCAAAAGATAAAAATGTTGTAATGCTTCGTTCAAACGAATAAAGTGAAATACTGTTTATATTTGCATCCACCTCTGAGAGGCGCCGCGCACAAGCAAGGTCAAGGTCACGTCTAAGGTCAGGATAAGGCACGCGAATTTCGAACAAAAAAATAAATAATACTGGATGAATCAAACTCTAATAGAAAGCATATAGAATTATTAATGTTTCCCTCGTGGAAGATAGGAAATCTTTTCCGCGCGTGGTTCCTAACAAAACTCGCTCCTTCGTCGCTCGGTTTTTCAGTCACACGCTTGGAAAAGATAAAGATATTCTTCATGGCTCCGAGTGGAAGAATTAAGGCTATCTTTTCCAACGGTGTGACTGAAAAACCGAGCGCAACGAAGGAAGCGAGGTTTTGTCAGGAAACCACGCGCGAAGAGATTTCCTTATCTTCCACGAGGGAAAAATGAATAAATTCTATATCTTTCTAGGTAGAGTTTGATTTCATCCAGCTCAGTTCAGTATTTGATTTTTCGTTTCGAAACTCGCGGACATTATCTTGCATCTCAGGGGATGCAAAGATACATATTATTTCTCTTTATCGTTGAACGAGCCATTCAACATTTTATTTCGCCATCTCAGAGGAGTGCAAAGATAAAAATATTCCTGTACTGAAGACGCCAAATGGCAAATCAAACTCTAACTCGAAAAGATATCTTATCTTCCACTCGGAGCCATGAAAAATACTCTTTATATTTACCTCGTGTCTCTCCCTCCACAGGCAGTATTCGGACCGGGGTCACCACCAGAGACAGGTCGGAGGAGAGACACCGGGAGACGGTGGGCCGCCTCCGCAGGGACCTCGCTAACGGACTGGTGATGACCGGAGCTGACGGCGCCTCCTACCCTTTCGACGGCTCACTGCTCGTCGACGGAGTCGTCAGAAGGGAGAAGGTTAGCGCAATCGGCGGGTTATGTGTTGTTCTTTTCACATAGAGTGTTTCTCCACTTCTGTGACCAACGCTGTGCTCCTGCTAGTTGATAGTGTCGTTGTAATATCGCTCTGTCTGCTTTTTGTCCCCGGTCCCCGGTCTACCGATCGCTCAGCCGTAATACGTTCTGCCCATCGTCTCAGACTTGTCATAATGAAATTGTTGGATGGTTTGGCGATTTTTTTAACTTGTCAACATTTGTATTGCTAATTATCTAATCAATGAATCTGTAATCAATATCTTTTTACGCTTTCTATACTGGTTTTGATAAGAACATTCCGCTGTCGGAGCAGTATTACTGATCAGACGGTGTGATATTGATGACGGGAATGTATTGTCTGCTGACAGGAGTGGCACATGCCGCCGTGGACGCTGGCACTGATCTGCATCATGGCCACGCTGCTGTTCGTCGGCATCCTCGTACTGATCTGGATCTGTTGCTGCAACACTGTGCAGAGAGGTGGGCGTTGGGAAACTTCCTCTTTGGCGTGCGCGATACAATCAATATGTCTGCGTTTTTACGTCAGAAGGTAATTTTCGGACGTTCGATTGTGATGTTTTTGGTCTCGATTTGCTGTTCACATATAATCAAATAGGGAACTGTTTGTTTTATGGCGTGCCTCATCGACGTCTGAATGTGTTTCTGATGTTGACTGCAGGCAAGGTTCAGCACGTGGACCACATGGCGTTCAAGGTGCCGATCAACTCTGTGCCGCCACCTCCCTTTGCCCCAGGCAAGGTAAACTCCTTCAACATCCGCATGTCCATCATGGACCCCAACCGCAAAGTGGCGCCATCTGTCATAGAGGTGTAAGTACATAGGAGCACGTAGTAGGAGCAGCACATCATAGGGGTCCATGGCTCGCCGGGCTCCAGTTTTAATCTAGTCTGCTTTATATATCGAATCAGTGATTGACAATGTATCGTATTTGTTTCGCCCATTCGAAAGGCCGTGAATATACTAAGTAAAGTACGACAAATGATGAATGGCCAGCCATAAAAAATATTCACAATATAACAGCAGGATATACGATCATACCGCCGATATGAAGTCAACGCTGTAAAAAGTTGTCAACTCTGCAGGCAGTAGGGTTGTAATGTTAATCGTACACATAATATATTATAATCGTATACTGTGGATCGCCACTGTAGCCTTCCACCGATCTCCAATCACCGTCCTACCGGGCCCGGTCTCCGCTCCGCCAACAGGACCTCCGACGATCCTCTGGCGAACATGGAGGCAGTCCAACTTGATGACTTCAGCGCGCCTGCCTCGCCGCTCGCCGCCCGTCCGCCCGTCTCTGCCCNGTGAACTATTCCCTTTAAAGGGCGCTTTACCCCGGTTTTTCTCTGCCTCATTACCCCCATGTCTGCATATTCTTGCTATACGTTACCTGGTGCACCACTTTGCAATTGCTGTGGTCTTTTCCAGATTAACAGTGAAGAAAATGAGTGGCGAAAATGCTGATATGAACCAAAAATGGAGCACAGAGGTTTATAATGATCATTTACAGCCTCCAAGAAGTCTAAATATTACACAAAAAATGCGAAAAACATAGCGAAGCGACGTTGCTTCAGGGGCGATCCACTTGAAAACAGGGACGCTTCAGAATTCTCGCACGCGCTTTACGATGAAGATCCTGGTTTTTGCTCAAGGACTTGATAAATTAGAGATATTGACATGGGGCGCATTACCCCGGGGGTGCGCTTTGCCCCGGTCTACCCTAGGTATGTAGTCACGTACATATGTTCTGTCCACAATTCATCGACACCACCTCTGTCTCTGTCTCTGTCTGTCGGTGCTGTACGCAGTGGAATCCAATGCAATTACTATAGCGGATAGCCATCGCCCCCGGTATCAGCGGCGAGGGCATACAAAGCTGAATTATATTTCATTGCGTGTAGCACCAACAGACAGCACCGATAGACAATGTTGACATTTAATTAAACGGCAATCCTTAGGCTAGGCTTTTTAAGTATACTTTCAAAATTAGCTTCCGGCAGACGAAAACAAGCATCGCCCCAGATAAATGGAGGGTTTATTCGAATAGTGCACTAAAAGGACTGCTCCTAGCCGTTTTCATCGAAGGATTTATTCACTGGGCACATCGACATCGGGTGGTGTCGATGAAGTGAACAGAACATATGCACGTAACTGAACATACCTATAGGTGCAAATTGCAATGCAACTTTATAAGCTAGCAGTAGTAGAAAGGTACGATAAATTATAATATTACTCTGAACGGAACAAAGAATGTGCGTTGCGTCCTGTATCTACAACTACCGAGATAAAAGATGTATCCTGCAAAGCTGTTGTCTCAGATATATTAAACAAATCGAATTTGTCTTCTAAGTATATCTTTCTAGTAGAGTTTGATTTTCCTTTGGGTCTGCAGTGCAGAAATATTTTTATGTTTGCACTCCTCTGAGATGCAAAGATAAGAATGTTTAATGCTCGTTCAACGATAAAGTGAAATAATGTGTTATATTTTCATCCCTCTGATATGCAAGATCAGGTCACTCGAATTTCGACAAAAAATCAAGTCGAGTGGAAGATAAGGATATCTTTCTAGTAGAGTTTGATTTTCCATTGGGTCTGCAGTACAGGAACTATTTTTATCTTTGCACTTCTCTGAGATGGCAAAGTAACAAAATGTTTAATGCTTCGTCAACAATAAAGTAAAATATAATGTGGATAATTTGATCCCTCTGAGATGCAAGATAAGGTCACGCGAGTTTCGGCGAAAAATCAAGTGCTGAACTGAACTAGACTGAAACAAACTCTACCTAGAAAGATGTAGAATTATACATGTTTCCCTCGTGGAAGATAGGAAATCTTTTCCGCGCGTGTTTCTGACAAAACCTCGCTCCATCGTCGCTCGGTTTTTCAGTCACACGCTTGGAAAAGATATCCTTCACTCGGATCGGAGCCATGAAGAATACTTATAGGTATCTTTTCCAAGCGTGTGACTGAAAAACCGAGCGACGAAGGAGCGTGGTTTTGTCAGGAACACGCTCGGAAAATATTTCCTTTCTTCCACGAGGAAAACATGAAGAATTCTATATCTTTCTAAGTAGAGTTTGATTCAGTCCAGTTTAGTTCAGCACTTGATTTTTTCGTCGAAACTCGCGCGACCTTATCTTGCATCTCAAAGGGATGCAAATATAACACATTATTTCACTTTATCATTGAACGAGCATTAAACATTTTATCTTTGCATGTCAGAGGAGTGCAAAGATAAAAATGTTCCTGCACTGCAGACCCAATGGAAAATCAAACTCTACTAGAGAGATATATAATTATTCATGTTTCCCTCGTGGAAGAAGGGAAATCTTTTCCATGCGTGTTCCTGACAAAACCGCGTTCCTTCGTCGCTCAGTTTTTCAGTCACACGCTTGGAAAAGATATCCTTACCTTCCACTCGGAGCCATGAAGAATACTTTATATNTTTGAGTAAAGGTAGAAGACTCGTAGAACACACTATATAACTATATTTTATGGGTCTGGTATCAAAATAAAATGTGATAAACTTATGAAGAACTTTCTAAAAGATACCTATTAGCTTAATAATACAATTTAAATAATGAAATGTGCTGGACATATGCTCGTTTGCCGCGAGGTTTATCAGCGTTGCATATTTTCGTGACACTTTTTCACGGTAAAAAAGATACATGCGTACCCAATCAATCAATTTTGCCACCCCTGGCAAAAATCCGTGGCGCCGCCCCTGCAATGCCTCCGTCCCCCCAACTTTCGGGAGGTGGCGTCGCCCTTGGCTGTTCATACGTTTATCTTGGCGTCTCGTAGATGTTCGTTGTATCGGAGTCGTACCATCCGCCCCGTTTCTCCTATGTAGGTCTTCTTACCTAAAGAGCATGTCAGCTGGTACACGACGTGTGACACGACGTGTGACACGACGTGTGACACGACGTGTGATGTGTGACACCCGACCAGTGCAGCGGCGGCGCAAGCATGGCAGCGTGCGCCGCCTGGACAGCAGGGACTATCATGGGCTGGGTGCACCCATGGGTGCCCACTCAATTCTTCCAAATGGATGGGTTGGGTATGCATTTTTTGACTTCTATGGGTACTGGGCGGGCATGGGTATGCAATTGTTGGAATAATGTCCCTAAGAGTTTATTTTTTATTGACAACGAGATTTTAACCAGTACCTAACAATATATTTTTTATATTGATAATAGGACACATTACACAGAGTAGACCTTCGCAATTTATAATGACAACAATAAATCGTGGTAAGGTAATAGGGCAGTAAGATTTTGTAAACCATGTCTGATCCTAGGTCTGTATCCAATATGAATGATGTTGACCGCGAAAGTGTTTCGATAATAAATCAGCAAGCAACACACAGGTTGCCTAATATTATTTATCGTTAATATTATGCAAGTCAAACATGCTAGGGAAATGGTTGCGAATTCTGTGAAAATAATTATCTGCCGTATCTGAATGGGCCCCAATGGCAATGGGTATCAATATTATTGAAATTTGAATGGGTCTGTCTGGGCCTGGGCTTGGTGTTCATGGGTTTCGGCTGGGTTGGGCTTGGGGTTTGGGCACCCATGATAGTCTCTGCTGGACAGGGTGGTGGCTTGAGAACCGACCGCACTGGTTGACGTTGGATGGCATTTCCATTTGACACTTTTAACACACACACACACTCTTGGTCACACACACACTCTTCCACTTGGCACTTTTGGTCACTTTTAACATGGTGTAACTCAATTTTGAACATAAGGTTAACATAATATAAAAACAGCGAAAACACGCGGAAGGAAGGCTGTCTGTCAATAACGCAGTATCTCAAATCAAGGGTGAATCCAGGGGGGTCAAAGGGCCATGTCCCCCAAAGGTCATGGAACTATTATTCCATCCCCCCCAAAAAAAAGGTCGGACAAACAGTCGGCCTGTGCAATTTATTGTAATTTATCGTAAAAATTGTCTTTGCAGCGGTCAAAATCCAGCTATTCACAGTAACAAACGGGCACATTTTGCGCCGCTTCGTGGCATGACACAAGTTTCGCAATTGCTTAAACAAATTTGGAAAATTGGCAAATTAATTACATTAAGCATCTGGTAGAGGCTTTTCCTGGCGGTAGTTGTTGATCTCAGTGACCAATATTTTGCATCATACCGAGATGCCCAACCAGGAAAAGGGATAACCTGAGGCTTGGCTTCACTCACGGTCTAGTTTCAATATCAAAATGGCATTTTCCACGACCGTTGATAAAAAATTACTATCATAAATATGAATGAATCATATTAGGCCGGATTCACATATTCTGTGCCGACTGACATTTCACCGGCTGGGTGACAAATGTCATCAGTTCACCGTTCAATCATGGATTGGTTGTGGCTTGTGTAATGTGTGTTTCACATTGAACCCAGTGGCGGATCCAGCGGCCATGCCCCCCCCCCCCATTAAGCCTCAAAGGGGCCCAATAGCCCGAGGGGTCCCCATAGGCGATCGAAGTGACTCTAGACGAATTTCATTCCTTTTTCAAACAAAGTGTGCAAGTAAAGAAGGAGCAAAACAACAAAACGCAAGGCCTGAGGGGCCCTCTGACCGCCTGAGGTGGCACTTTGACCACGTAAGGGGCACCCTGGCCGCCTGAGGGGGCACTATAGCCGCCTGAAGGGGCACTCTGGCAGCCTGAGGGGCCACTATCACTCTGGCCGTCTACGGAGGCACTCTGGCCGCCTGAGGGGGCACTCTGGCCACCTGAGGGGCACTATGGCCGCTTGAAGGGGCTCTCTGGCACCCTGAGGGGGCACTCTGGCCGCCTGAGGGGCACCTGATATTGCAAATGCATATAGCCAACGTTTTGCCAAGGAAAAAAATGCTGAAATAGGGGCACCCTAAAAATATAAAGGACAAAATCTGTCGAGTTTTCAAATTTGATATAGATAGGGACACCACTGCAATTGATGACCCCTTCCTTTAAGATTATCTGGATCTACTGTAGCGTGGGGGTGTGACGTGTGACGCGTGGGGGGGTCTCGTAGAGAGGGGTGGGTAGTTGGTGAAGTACTTCGTGTTTTTCATGACAGAGTGCTATTGTTTCTTCGAATGGTAGGGGTGAACTAGTGGTGAATTCGGTAGTGTAACGTCGTCCCATTGCATACACTCACATCTTAGGGTAATAGATGCTTAAAATTTGAGGCTGAACATTCCGGACTTGAGAGTCTGTCCTCTCTGGTTCCAACAACACATGTCACTTCTGACTCAGGAGGGGGTCAACATGTTCACAATACAATGTGTAACGTGAAGGGTGAAGGACTTCAGGTTTGGGATGCTTGCCGATGACCATTGCCCAACGCGAGCTAAAAATCAAGCCTTGCCGTCCAGTTACCCCTTCCATACCAACTCCCGATGATCCCCCGTCTCCAAACCAAAAATAGAGCTCACTCGTCGTATTATAGTGTAAATTGTAAATTCAAATTCCGTCGGGTAATAATCCCTGCTGGCTATTCGCTGGCGTTATAGTCCTTACCACTCACTAACAATACTGGGCCTTAAATTAAAGAGTCATGCCTTCATCATTCATTCTGTCATTCCTCCTCGCTACGAAACATTCTGCTTTTTACTCTCCATAATATTTGGTAAGGCCTCCAAAAATCCCTCCAGTAAGGTTGCCGAGTGCCAGTTTGGAGTGAATGACACCCCTAGGTAAGATATAATGTCCTAATACTATTACTAACATAAAAATGTTAATTGCACTAGTATGACACAGTGGCTCAAATCGCCCTCAAAACAGATATGGTTATTAAACCTGAACATAGGTCTTCCACAGGTCTATACCTTAGGCTTCATATTCCGACAAAAATAAATACCTTCGGGTCGTCCGCTAGTCCTTGTCCTATCCCACTAAGGCGCCCATAAATAATACTTTGGTCATCGGCTAGTCCCTTGTCCTTATGCCCACTAGCCCATAATAAATACTTGTTTGGTCGTCGGCTAGTCTTCTATAGACAATCTCGCTTAGCCTCTATAATAAAAAAAAAACTAATATATCCTACTTGAGGCGGAAGACCCGGGTATGACACGTCGCCTATTTCCGGCACTCACCCAATTATTTCTATACAACTTAATCAGGGCGTATTTCGCTGAGCAGTCTGACTTCACTCACATGCTACGATACATACGTTACATACACCTGGCAACGTGCCTGAGGAGGGATTGGTGTAAAAACCTACCGCAAGCCTTGCTCCCTCGAAAGAATAAAAAAAATTACTTTAACACTTAATTCCGTGAACCGCTAATCCCCCTAATCCCTGGAGTCCCTAACCTGATTCCCTGGTCCTGACCCTAATCCCTTGGCCTCTCCGCATCCATGGAACCCTGACTTGGACCTGGGACCCAACTCCGACCTATGATCCCTGTCCTAAAACCGAATGTCCTAACCTGGATCCCTTTTGCCCTTAGAAACCATTTACCCGACCGTGGGTCCTCACCTGGATCTCAGACTCGGTTCGAAACCTACCCCTAACCATATTTATCTTCTCGCCCCTTACTCTGGGTTCTGACCCTGAATCCTCTGATTCTCCGACGCCTTCATCTTATTAACTGCTGACCCTTGATCCCTGACCAAAGGCCCCTGACATGGATCCCTGAATTCCCGATACATTTATTCCGGTCCCATATTAAATCCTAAATCCCCTTAAGAAAGCCCGACTCCTTCTGACTTGACCCTATTTATCCTGATTTCTAACTTGTCCTTGTAAAACTGGAATGCTATATCGCCTATCGCCTGTATCCTGTCGTTTCTTACCTGATCAATGATTCGCATTTATGGCAAATACGTGATAAGGAAGGATTTTTACGATTAGATATAAATAATGTAATGCTACGTATAATATTATTATTAAACATAGATTATGAATTGGATAAGTGGCTAATTTAATAAATCCTGATTGCGAACTGTAATTAAAGTGAAACTTTTAACTGAAACAACCAAATGGCAAATAAATGAATAATATACAGTAGAATCGGATTTATTTAGAACATTTCCAGTTAATATACAGTTTGGACTAATTGCACTACATATTAGTTTGGATTTAGTTATAAATTACATTTTAAAATCTTCTTATGATTATCTAAATAACCCGGAATAATATGTGTAAAATTCGGACACTAATTCCCTTTATGACCTTACTCTTACAGGAAAAAAACTAGCATCGGAATTTTATCATTTAATTCACGGTCTTCTGGCCCGGGACTCAAGAACCTAATATAATTCTGAACTACGTTAATTTGCTGGTTGGTTAGTCCGGAAGAGCATTTTCGATATGTGAAGTCCCGGAGACTGCTTAGGCACAATGAGCGATATCAATTTATGTATAATACAGCAGGTCATATAGGGACTACTGAGGAATCGGAGTTTAATCTTCTGGATCATGTTCATTCATAAACCCACTAGGCTATTCAAAAACGCGACTAAATTTTACGCAGTGACCGAAATGACGCTATTCTTCTAATTATAATGTAGGCGGATATAGTTGAAACTTACCTTTTTCTGATCCGTCTTCGATACTTACCGTGATGATCCAGGCTGTCTCCAATATCTTGCGTTCCCTTTCCAGCTACGATGGTCTCACGCCGGCTCTCTCAAGCATTTATAACTCAACTGGTTGGCTACTGGCGGCCGACGGCCGGGCCAGCCCCGTTCCTGGCCAACTGCCAAACTCTGTGTCGCGTAGTACTTCTGACGTACAACTCTGCATGGAAGCTGGCTAATGACTATTCTCAACCTCTTCGTTTCGTTGCATTTAACCGCGTGTCCCGTGCGCTTCCATTCCCACTTATCAACCAGATGTTCATATATTGAAATGTATTCGATTAGTATATCGGTATATTCGTTATCGTTTATATACTATCTTCATTTGCATCGCAAATTTTCTCTACTACGAACTTATCACATCACACAAATTCAACATCGTCTCATTACCATTAACAACTCAACATCAATACCGTTTCCAATAATTTGACCTAATTTCATCTTTCACCATCTAATCCATTCACCGCACATATTATAATGCGTTCCACACTGTTACGCTTCCCACCCAAATTTTAGTTAATAACCAGCCTGGACGTAAGCATAATTTACATTATGATTAAACTTTTTGCTCCTTGCCCACTAAGAATCGTTTAATTTGCGTTGGCAATAATTCCACCAGGACAAGGCAAGGGCAGGTATAGGAAGGAATTAGGCAGACTTTTAAGAGAGAGCATGGGTTGTACTTAAACTCGTCAATATTGGGCGGCGTTGACTGACGCAGCGGACATACCCACCAGAGTGGGTCAAACGCATCACTGTCAGTCAAATCCCCGCCTCGATCCCTCACGGAATCGGCGGGGCTGTCTCGGTGCCAAGGCTCCCTCGACAGTATCTTCCCAGCTAGACTGTCTTTCAACTCCAAACCTCGGCTCCCCGCCGGGTCTGGTGTCGCCCATTACCATATATGGCATGACGGGATCCATCGTGCCCTGATTGGCGACGAGTTACCCCTTCTGACCCGCTTTTGGAGTCTAAACCTTTGTTTTCCAGAGATTTCTTCTGGGGTTTCGGATTTTGAATTTTTGCCGCCTAAAAAGGAGGAATTTGTTCATGCCTTATATTACCCCTTATTTATGTATATATTGCTCAATATTTATATTCTTAAAACAAGCTGCTGGCCCGAACTGGTAAGGGACAGTTGGAACTTCAGTCACGTGATTGGCCTGTTTGACCCGGAACCTTCCTCGCCCCGGTAGGCGACCGGAAAGAGGGGGGGAGGGCTTGCTTAGCTGGTGGTCTCAGGTCTGTCATCAGTACCCTTGTGGCGTCTCTCACCTCTTTGATCCCACTGATAGTCCTAGCGCACTTAGTCGCTTTGGGTCAGCACCGGCCACTTCCTCGAAACGGCTGCGGTCCAGGACCGTCGGCCATCGCCGGGAGAGGGAAAGGAGGGGGGAGGGGGCGTGGAGGATGAAGAGGGAGAGTGGGACCAGGGCCGGGGAAGAGCCCGCTGAGACAGGCTGGATGTGAAGGCACTTATAAATTTTAAGATTTAATGAAAAGATGTAGCCACGCTACACTACCACTGATTGAACGAGATAACTATTTTGCTTATTATGTGCCATCAGTAAAAACAAATGGTACTTCAAAAGCGATTTATAGGTAAATATTAGGTTAAATAAAGCTATATCCATTTTATTCAGCCTGATATAAGGTTTTTTCTTAAATAACCTAGAATTCATTTCTTCGAGTTTTGCCTACGAAGTAATTTGCCTTCAATGAAATAGAAGGCAAATTAAAAAAGACCCTTGGAATGAAGTCACGTATCGGACTCCATTCCTCGTCCTTCCTGTTTTTGTCGACAACTGTTAACAGAGTCCTATATTTTAAATACGAATCTCGATGGAGGAAGTTTTGTGAAACTGAGCTCTATGAAACTGAGGTAACGTGAGGCACAAGTTACCGACCTTCTTAGAATCTGTTGCTTCTTAGATTGTCTCAGATTTACTCCGGGGACCAGAGACGCAGCCAGGATCTGGCGTCGGGGGTGCTAACCGAAGCGGGCCTTTTAACATTGGCTGATGGACCCTCCCGCAAAAACAAATACCTGGAACTGGTTTAATTCCACTCCATTTGAGACCAATCCCACTCCACAGGGGCACAGCCAGACCTTCAGAAAGGGGAGCAGGCTAGTCATGGTTCCCACCAAAAAAATACCCCTGGATATGAAAGACTCTATGGATCTCGGCCACTTTGTTATGTGACCCCCTTTATGTTTTTACTTCAAACTGTAATAAACGGGATTGGATCAGGACCTAAGGGGTCCTCAGGGGTCCTCAGGGCGGCCCCTGAATCAGGCACGTGCCACGTAGTCAGGTTTTCGAACAGGGACGGAGCCTAAAAAAGCCCCTTCCCAAGCGTTGAAAGGGTTTCCTTCCCAAGCGTAGAAAGAGCCTTGAATAAAACGGATGAAAAGGCCTGTTACAAAGAATGATAATGCAGTATGACAGGTATTGAATGGACCATCCACGATGGGCCCCTTTCAGACCCGAGATGGGCCCCTCTGAGCCGCGACGGGGGTGCCTTAGCCCCCATAGCACACCCCTGGCTGCGCCCCTGCCGGGGACGTAAATCATCAGTTTCATGCAAGAGGCCTCTGTTAAGAAACAACGCATGTCAATCGTGGGTCCCATTGAAATGGTGGGTCACCATACAGTATGCATGCATATGCATTATGCATTCAGTTAATTAAGTATCATGAAAATTGAAACAAAATTTGCTGGATGAAAGTAAATTATCTGCTCAGCTCTTAACTGTTAAAAAACATGCCAAAACGCATACCGCGAAACGCAAAAGCGCCACCGATATGTCAGTCGTAGTTCAGAAGCCGGTCTGTTGACCAGCTCTCTGTGGGAAGGCGTGGCTGCTGCAGCCCGGCTGTAACAGTGGGACGTGGGTGGACTGTCTGTGGTGCGGGGATGGACCGACGTGGCGTGGTGTGCAGCGGTGCCTACAGTGGCCAACCCGTCTCCGCCGCGTGCCCCACACCCACTCCTCTGAGACGAGCTGAAGGCCACGGCCGGCTCGTTACGCCTCTCCGTGCAGGAAGAGACCCGCCCCGCCCCCGCCCCCGCCCCCGCCCCCGCCCCCGCCCCGTATTGAGGTCGTTCAGACTCCGAGGTTGGTAAACACTCTTCCAGGCGAGCGGAGGAAGGTCATGCCGTCTCTCTCAGATGTCTCAGGAGCTGGCGATACACAGTGAGGAGTTTGCGGTGAACCCGGACATGTCTCGAAGCTGTCGTCTGGTCTAGTCAGATTTAAAAGTATAATGTTCTAACGGAATAAATTTTCCAGTTGAGCCCACTAATCTAACGTTTTGTCGCGCCACCGATCGTATTAGCCCTCGCCCAACAGGATTTTTTCTCACCTTCGGCCTATGGGGGAGGCTGACAAGCCCCCTGTTAACTTCCAAACCAAGCAAAATAGAGCAACGCTGTAAGAACCAGCTGGGGCATTCCATGACAGATCGACCAAGGGCATAAGCACCTACATCTTCAGATTTCGAGGGTTAAACTGAGATAGTTTGTGGTTATCGTGGGCCGTTATTTACGTGTGAAATTTTCAGCACCATCGCGGTCAAAATGGTTTTCGGAGTTATAGCCTCAGGCATTATTCGATTTTGCTCAAACCTTTCATTTTCAGCGCATATTTCCCATATAATTATTGAGCCTTCAAACCTTATATGATAAGAATATCAAAGCCATATATTTATGTGATAATAAGTTTTTTGAAAAAATTCAAAATTTTGAAATTTTTTGGAAACGCGGTTTTAAGTAAAAACACGTTTTTTGTAATGTCTGGCCACTTAAAAATCATGTTATTTTTCTTGCAGCATGTACTTCAATATATGAGCCTTCGATGGTAAAAACCGATTGGAGATAGACTTTTTTCTCTAAATATTTTATTTATATTTTTGAGAATGTTGTAAAAATAATGCGTCAGCTAGACGTATTTTATAATAACTTGCTACGTAAAAAGTGCTAAAGAACGTAACTGAACAGCACTAATTTGCGCTCACGGTGGGGGCTGTATTAAATGATGCCATAAACATGACCCCTGGCAGGCTGCTCCGATTGACCTCAGGTACACAAAGGCATTATTTACTTTAAATTGCGTTTCAAAATTTCAAAATTTTGGAATTTTCAAAAAAAATGTGTATCTCACATTAGGTCTATAAATTTATGATCGATTGTTATGATATAGGGTGAGGGTTATAATTACTCATATTGATTTAGATGGGGAGATTTTGCACACTGAAAAAATCGAGGGTTACGCAACCCGATTAAAGATGCCTAGGGCTATAACTTTAAAAGACACATTAAACAGACGGGGAGACAATTTAACAGCTGAGAATTACGGCCGCGAGATAACCCCCCCAAAACATGTTTTCCTCCAAACTAGGGAGACAATGGAGTGTGTAGTGTTGGGTACAGAGGCTGGACATTGGCGTGCAACGGGTGACCCTCCTATGCAGCCAGTGACCCTGAAGTTCAATGAGCAACCTGCATGGTGGTTTATGTTATGTATCGATCAAATAGCGCTCGATTGAGGCAAATATAATGCTGACAGTTAAGCTTCAGACACACTTACGTGCAAAGTTATTAGTCAAAAAATACTTGCTGGTGGACCGATGAATTTTTCTTAATTTCAAAAACATATAAATAAAATATTTTAGAGGAAATAAGTCTAAATCTCATGAAATACTAGGGTCGATGGCATTATATTCTAAGTTAATGCTGAGAGGAAGAAACATCATAATTTGTAGTGGCCAACCATTAGACAAAACAGTGATTTTACTTAAAATCACGTTTGAAAAATGTCAAAAATTTTATGAAATTGGCTCGAAAAATGTTATTCCTACATTAATCTATCGGTTTATGATGATCTCAATTGGATAATATAGGTTTAATATGACTCCCATATTTTGCATGGGAGATTCTCCTGCTGGAAAAATGAAAGGTTTTCGAGAAAAAATCATAATAATGCGCTGAGGCTATAACTCAAAAAACCATTTGGTCGACCGAAGGCTGAAATGTCACAGCTTAGAGAATATACGTAGCTCATAGATAACCCCTTAGATACAGTTTTATTGAAATCTGAGATATAGGGTGTTATTTCGAGATTTTTTTGGTCTATCTGTCATGGAATGCCCCAGCTGCCTGTTAGATGAGGAATCTAACGGTATGCAATTTTTAGGTTTCAGGTCCACGGGTGACCTTCCAGGTCCAGTGAATGACTTCGACTCGACCACGTCCAGAATATGTATTTTTCTCTGTCAGAAAACTCAAAATTATAAATTGATAAACGTAAATAAAATCCATGTTTGTAGACCAGTTTTGTCTCAGAAATACAGAAAAGGTATTTATTTGTTCGTATCTGGTCAAAATAAGTCCAAAAAACGTGATTTATTACGCGAACTGGATCTAAAAAACGAAGCAGTGCAGGGCGTTGGGTTTTGTGTGACGTTTTCGGCAACACAATAGCGGATCGTTTGACGTAAACAAATCGAAATCGGTCGGTACATTTTTGAGTTATATGGATTTGAATTCCAAAATGGCGTCCAGAATCGAGGTCGGCGAAGCGATATCTTCGGAACCATCAGTCAGATCGGGACTATTCTATTTGACCTTCGTGACCTTGTTTGACCTTTGATATATTGACCTAAGGTCACACAAACTTAAGAGAATGTAGATCATCACAACACCTACCTACCCTGTAAGTTTTAACGTTCTAGCTCTCATACTTTATGAGATCTAAGGGGGGCACTAAAGTGCTCCCCCCTCCAGGGCGTGTTAGTGGCATACCCAATTCTCCAGTGCGCGTGTTAAGAAGTGACGTCATGACTTTCTTACACTTAGGGAGCCGTCACTGTCAAAAATATAGATATTGCTTTGAAATTTGTTTTTTACCATTGAAAGTGTCCTAAGTATGTACAAACAGATCGGGATAGCCCAAAATACACTCTGGGATGTCTTACAATGGCTTCAACTCATTTATGCGAGATGTTGTTCCTTCACCACAGTACGTACCGTAATGGATGGCTGTTAGCTGAGTTATTTTGATTTTGATCCAGCACTTACCAACGTAAAAGAGAACCCGAACTTTGCTTTGATACGGTTTTGGCATGAGCTGGGTCAAAAGGACTCTTCATCGGATCAGTGGCCGTGTACCCGCGGTGAGTTTGCGGCAGGCCTCCGGGGTCCGGAGCTTCGTCAGCTCGGCCGACTGACGAGAAACGCCATCTTTATGTGGCGCGGGGCGGCCGGGTTCAGAGGGCGGCGGGTCGGACAGCCCGGCGGACCCGACGGCGGCCCTGTGGGGGGCTCGCTGACCCCCGTCAGAGGCCGGATGCCGGCGGACGGCGGACGGTGGCGCGCGCCCGCTGACCGGTCGTTATGGCGCGCCCTGTGGCTCGGCGCCGCGAGACGGACACCAGTGCACAGGGCACGGGGCCATCAGCCGGCGTTCGACTCAACAACAACTGTAGAGAGGTAGGCCCGGGCCGCATCGCTGCCGGCGAGCGGACACCGGACCAGATATATATGCAGGTCGGTTGGCGGGCCGGCCCGCCGCGGCGCCATTGTGACTGGCCGGTGCCGCACCGCCGCGCCGGTCCCCAGGGCCGAGAGGGTGACGCCCCGCTCAGCTGGGCATTGTATAAGTGTTGTATTGTATTGTATTCTTCGTAAGAGCATCCAGTGTCATACTGGTTCTTCATGTCTTGAGTCATGGGTAACAGAGTAACAGTAACTAGCAAGCGGATGCAGGAACAAACAAGCAAACTCTCTCACGTATCTACATGCACTCAACAACAGTCAAGCTCACTCGCATTCTGCACCCGTCAGATGCCTTCGGTGACGCCTTTTAAAGGTCCCGATGCGGCTCACGGTGACTCGGGATGGGAGGCGGTTAAACGCATCAACCGCTCGGTAGAAGAATCGGCATGTGCCGTATTCAGTCTTGATGGCTGGTAGGTTCAGGTGGTTATCATGTCGCGGTTGAGTCTGCTGCACGTCACGCCTTAGAACCAATCCCCGTACCAGGGAGTGGGGTTTAATCCTCACCCTACGGAGGGCCTGACAGCTCCCCTGATATTTTTGATTGTTTATTGGGGTTTAAGGGCGCACCGCCCCTGATATTTTTATTGAATATCTTTTTACGCATCAGGCGCATCTGCATGAAATTTATAGTTGCTGGGTTCACAACCATTATACGCAAGCCATCGGAATTTCGTTGAAATTAGTTCAGTGGTTTGCGAGATAATGACGTTTAAGTGACGTAATGTTTGTAAAAAAATAAATATTTGAAAAAATCGTAGAAAATGGAGTTTTGAAGCAAATATTAAACAGAGGGCGGGAAAGAAGACATCAAACGACATTATCTTTCAAATGGTTTTCTTGGAAATCAGACATTTTGGGTTTTTGACCCCAACTAATTAAAAACGTTTTTTTATAATTATTAAAATCAAAATTATCAAAGACGTTTGAAAAAACCGGAATATATGTGAGAGAACTGACTATAAACTATACCCAAACCACATTTCAAAGCGATATATCTATTTTTATCTGAGTGATGGCTCCCTAACTGTAAGAAACTGATGCCATCATTTGTTGAAATCACTTTTTTACCAGATATGAACAAATAAATACCTTTTTTGTATTCCGGAGACAAAACTGGTCTAGATACATGCTTTTGTATTCACATTTATCAATTTTTAAATTGAGGTTTTCTGACAGCAAAAACGCTATTATCTACGTGGTCGACTCGAGGTCGTGGATCTGACCTGGAAGGTCACCCGTGGATCTGAAATATACAAATTGCATACCGTTAGATTCCTCACATGACAGGCAACATGCTGGTTCTTTCCGCGTTGCTCTATGTTGCTTAGTTTGGAAGTTAGCAGAGAGCCTGTCAGGGCCCCCGTCGTAAGGCGAAGGTGAAAAGGGTCCCGTAGGGCGAGGGTTAAATGTGCTAGTTTCAGAAATTATTTGTCCAATGCCCGACCGATGTCCAAGACCATGGTCAGCTGTCCGTCCGAAACTGTCCGAATATCATCGTTTGCTCGAAATTTGTCCGAAAGCAGAAAGGATGTTTGATATGGAATGTAAAACATCCAGTGTATAATTCCCATTTCCCAATATATGCAATATGCATGCATTTAGGTATTTGTGCAAAATGACTGCTACAACCATGGGTGTAGAAACGTTTTCAAAGTTGGTGTGGGTTGTCATTGAGTCATCTTATTTTTTCCTCTAATTGTGTCCAATTGTCTTTTAAATGGAGCAAAAATGAGTTGTTACAAGTAAACGGACACTCTAAATGTATACACGGCCCCCAAAAAGACCCCTAGATGATCAAAATTGCATCTCTCCTTCTGTTAGTCGGTGTGGATTTTCCACACCAGCTTTTTAGTTGGTGTGGAGCATTCCACACCAACCACATACAAAGTTACACCCATGGCTACAGTTAGAATACCCGAAAGTCATAATCATCGTATGTCTATTTACTACACAGTCCCGCAATACACGTTTCAGAGCAGATGCTGTTCCGCAATACACGCTACCGAAGAATACTGTTCCGCAATACACGTTACCGAAGAACTACTACTGTTCCGCACTACACG